>JASAMX010018028.1:0-11101 GCA_030248175.1 Microlaimidae sp. YZB2_3 | reverse complement strand
GCCCAAGGATAAATTTACTACCTTTAAAAAATATTATTGTTTGTTTCTGCAATAGTTATTGCCAATTTTTTTGTGGAGGCTGAAATTAATAGCTCGCGCCTTAATTTCAGCCACTATAAACAAACTTTAAACCTCCACTGATCTTTAAGTGTAACAGAATGTTTAAAATTTTTAGCTGGAATAACAAATTGTTTGATTTAGACCAAATTTTTGGGTTGATTTGGAAAAACCAGAAAAACTTATCCAAAAAAATAAAAAAAGGTGGCCAAACATAAGTCAGCTACCCTTATTTTTTCGTTTTTTTTTAAATTATGCTCAACTCGCAGTTTGCTTTTGTAATAATGTTAAATTTATTTAGTTTTTTCATTTACAAGAATTTTTAAAATAATGTATTAAACAAATATGAATTGAAGTTAAAATAAGAATAATTAAAAATAATTAATAAGCAAAACTTAAACAAAATAACAAACCTAGCTTAATCTTTGATTTAAAAATGGCTTTTTCAGTTTAAGTAATGTTTTAGTCATTACAAATAATTATAAATAGAATGCTTGGCGGTTTATCAAAGTCAAAATATTTTTTGTAAAGAAAGCAAAATTAATTAAAATTTGCAGTTTCAGAGTAGAAATTATAGATATTTAAGGCCATTTAAAACATGCCAAGTTGTATCAAAGTAAAGTTTTACAAGGTTTTTTTAAATTTTTTTCGAGTTTGTGCTTCATTCCGAAGGCATTTCAGTTAAGCGCAATTAACATTTTGATATATTAACAAAAATTGATTATTTAATAAAATAATCGCTTAATTTCCAGAAAAAAACACGCTAAAAACCGTATTTTTGTAAAGTATTAACTATTATATTATGTGTCCATTTTTCTGAAATCTCAATTTCTATTTGAGCACTTTAACACCCAAGATATAAAAAAATAAACTTTTTACTGCGAGGCTTTTGCATTAAAAAATAGAGAGAAAGTACAGTATCGCTTAGAAAAATCATACTTTTGCGTATTTTTGAAAGGCCAAAAAGCCAAATTTTGAATATTTTGAAAAACTACATTGTCGCTTGTAACTACTCAAGAATCACGACAATTAATTCAATGTACACAAAGGTCTCGAAAAGATTTAAAAAAAATTTGAATATGACGTTGATTAACAAAAAAAACACTGACCATAATACACGAAAATAATTAAATATGAAATAATTTTTCTCTTGAAAAAAAAACAATAGCTGGAATACATATGTTTTTCTTTCTCACTTTTTCCGGTTTTATACAAATTATTTTAAATTCTTCTGAGGACCTTTGTGTACATTGCTCTTAATTAATCGTCGCGCATCTCTCATTAAAAAGATTTCAACAAAAAAAACAACAATTTTTAATAGTAAAAAAAAGCTTTGTTTAAATTTATCTAAAACAAACACAGAAATATTGACTAGGTACTGTACATATAAAACTTTCAAACTGCAAAATAATTTTAAAATGTGATTGATTTTTGCAATATGATTGAATCAAATTTTATCTTATTCGTATGGAGTTATGGGTTTATAAGCGTTTTTGATTGTAAAACAGGGTACAAAAATATTAAAAAAATCGTAGTTTTCTTTGTTTCTTTAGTTTTATCCGCATAAAAAATGCACAAATACAAATAAGCGCATCAGAATACAGAAATGCTTCTATTTAAAAGTTTGAATGGGCTTTTATGAAATTAAAATTAACTTTTAAATAGTTTACAACCAGAATATCATAAAAAATTTTGTAGATTTATACACTAAAAACGAATTCTATCAGGGTGAAAACAGCAGAGTGGTAAGGAAACCCACTTGTTCTCTGAGAAAATATCACGTATTTCCAGAAAAACATCTGACGCAACTTAATCATAATTGGTTACATCATCCCTGCCAACTTTTTTTATTATTTTTTATTCTCACGCGTTTATTGTTCTTTTCTTCTGACGGCGAGTGGTTACGCCCTTAATTTCAGCCTGAAGGATTTTAACTTTAGTTCTTAATAAGCGTTTTTTACTGTACGAGAAAGGGTAAAAAACTAAAATTTCAAAAATTCGTAGTTTTCTTAGTTTTTTGATTTAAACTTATACTTAATTAAAATGGCTACACGATGATATCTTCATTATGTTGAAGAGCTTTAATATATCACTTTGTGCTAAATAATTTTTGGTTTTTTAATTAAACGTCACAATACTTAAAAATTATCACTAAAATAGTATTTACGTGAAAAATAATTTCGAATTAGCAAAAAACTGTGCTTTGAAAAAAATTTAAAAACTAAATAGGTTTTTAAATGTTCTGTTTTTAAAACTAAATGTTTAAAAAAGTTTATGATTATTTCGCATAAAGGAGGATACGTAAGGCCGATGTAATTAGCACTAATTGCACAACCAAAATAAATACATATAAAAATATTACATATAACAATATGACCTTCAGTATGCAAGACGTAAGATCTGCCACTGCTCCAAAAATTAAATTTTAAAAAAAGTATATCCAAACTTTTAAACAAAAGCATTTTATATAATGAGCCTATAAAAAACTAGAGCCAAGCGCGCTGAGTACGTGCAAAAATTAAAAAGCCCAAATATGCTTTTCTTTTTGTAATATTAAAAAATATTTAAGAAATTTTGAAGTAAAAGGGTCAAAATTTTGAATCAATAAATATTTCAAATATTTATTGATTCAAAATTTTGACCCCTTTCCTTCAAAATTTCTTAAATATTTCTTAATATTACAAAAGAAAAAGCATATTTGGGGCTTTTTAATTTTTTGCCGCTTTGTAGGTACGGCGCTGCTCGCGCGCGCTTGGCTCCTAGTTTTTTATAGGCTCAATTATATAAAATGCTTTTGTTTAAAAGTTTGGAATGGGTTTTTTAAAATTAATTTTGTGGAGCAGTGGCAGATCTTACGTCTTGCATACTGAAGGTCATATTGTTATATGTAATATTTTTATATGTATTATTTGGTTGTGCAATTAGTGCTAAGTTACATCGGCCTTGCGTATCCTGCTTTATGCGAAATAAATAAACTTTTTTAAACTTTTAGTTTTACAACCAGAACATTAAAAAACCTATGTAGTTTTGAAATTAGTTTCAAAGCACAGTTTTTTGCTAATTCGAAATTATTTTTCACGTAAATACTATTTTAGTGATAATTTTTAAGTATTGTGACGTTTAATTAAAAAACCAAAAACTATTTAGCACAAAGTGATATATTAAAGCTCTTCAACATAATGAAGATATCATCGTGTAGCAATTTTAATTAAGTATAAGTTTAAATCAAGAAACTAAGAAAACTACGAATTTTTGAAATTTTAGTTTTTTACCCTTTCTCGTACAGTAAAAGACGCTTATTCAGAACTAAAGTTAAAATCCTTCAGGCTGAAATTAAGGGCGTAACCACTCGCCGTCAGGAAGAAAAGAACAATAAACGCGTGAGAATAAAAATAATAAAAAAAAGTTGGCAGGGATGATGTAACCAATTATGATTAAGTTGCGTCAGATGTTTCTCTGGACGTGATATTTTCTCAGAGAACAAGTGGTTACTTTACCACTCTGCTGTTTTCACCCTGATAGAATTCGTCTTTAGTGTATAAATCTACAAAATTTTTTATGATATTCTGGTTGTAAAACTATTTAAAAGTTAATTTTAATTTCATAAAAGCCCATTTCAAACTTTTAAATAGAAGCATTTTCTGTAATCTGATGCGCTTATTTGTATTTGTGCATTTTATGCATATAAACTAAAGAAACAAAGAAAACTACGATTTTTTTAATATTTTTTGTACCCTGTTTCGTACAGTCAAAAACGCTTATAAACCCATAACTCCATATGTATAGATACAATTTGATCAATCATATTGCAAAAATCAATCACATTTTAAAATTATTTTGCAGTTTGAAAGTTTTATATGTACATACCTAGTCAATATTTCTGTGTTTGTTTTAGATAAATTTAAACAAAACTTTTTTTTACTATTAAAAATTGTTGTTTTTTTTGTTGAAATCTTTTTAATGGAGAATCACGACGATTAATTCAATGTACACAAAGGTCTTCAAGAAGAATTTAAAATAATTTGTATAAGACCGGAAAAAGTGAGAAAGAAAAACATATGCAGATCCAGCTATTGTTTTTTTTACAAAAATTATTTCATATTTATGTTATTTTCGTGTATTATGGTCGTGTTTTTTTTGTTAATCAACGTCATATTCAAATTTTTTAAAATCTTTTCGAGACCTTTGTGTACATTGAATTAATTGTCGTGATTCTTCATAGTTCAAGCGACAATGTAGCTTTTCAATATTCAAAATTTGGCTTTTTGGCCTTTTAAAAATACGCAAAAGTATGATTTTTCTAAGCATACTGTACTTCTCTCTATTTTTTAATGCAAAAGCCTCGCAGTAAAAAGTTTATTTTTTTATCTCTTGGTGTTAAGTGTTAATAAAATAGTAATTGATATTTCAGTAAAAATTACACTAATATAATAGTTAATACTTTACAAAAATACGGGTTTTAGCGTGTTTTTTTCTGGAAATTAACGGTATTTTATTAAATAGTCAATTTTGCTAATATATCAAAATGTAAATTGCGCTTAACTGAAATGCCTTCAGATAGCATGAACTCGAAAAAAAAATTTAAAAAAACCTTGTAAAACTTTATTTTGATACAACTTGGCATGTTTTAAATGGCCTTAAATATCTGATAATTTCTACTCTGAAACTGCAAATTTTAATTAATTTTGTTCTTTACAAAAAAATATTTTGACTTTGATAAACCGCCAAGCAGTCTATTTATAATTATTTGTAATGACTAAAACATTACTTAAACTAAAAAGCCATTTTTAAATCAAAAATTAAGGTCTGTTTGTTTAAGTTTTGCTTATTAATTATTTTTAATTATTCTTATTTTAACTTCAATTCATATTTGTTTAATACATTATTTTAAAAATTCTTGTAAATGAAAAAACTAAATAAATTTAACATTATTACAAAAGCAAACTGCGAATTGACATAATTTTAAAAAAAAACGAAAAAATAAGGGTAGCTGACTTATGTTTGGCCACCTTTTTTTATTTTTTTGGATAAGTTTTTTCTGGTTTTTCCAATCAACCCAAAATTTGGTCTAAAAATCAAACAAAGCTATTTTTGTTATTCCAGTGCAAAATTTTAAACATTCTGTTACACTTAAAGATCAGTGGAGGTTTAAAGTTTGTTTATAGTGGCTGAAATTAAGGCGCGAGCTATTAACTTCAGCCTCCTAGAAAAAACTGGCAATAACTATTGCCAAAACGAACAATAATATTTTTTAAAGGTTGCAAATTTATCCTTGGGTATTGTTGTTGGTACATACATATAACTTAATTTTTCCTGTTTGCAAACTTTAATAGTTATTAGCAAGACTTTAAAAAATTTTGTCAAAACCTTAAAAACAAGTTTTAACAACCTGTATTTTTTTTTTAATTTTTATTTTTGGTTTAAAAAACGTTAAAAAAGTCTTTATAAATACGGTAGTATGATGACATTAATAAACAGCAAAAAAGGCAGGTTCTTTCACCTAAATTTTAAGGTGACCGACATTTATCGGAATCTTAAAATGCGCAGGTAGTTAAACGGCTTGCAAAGTGATTTTGAAGAAAATATAATATCAAAATATGAAAATTAACAACTTTGAGCCTTAAATAAAAAATATTTTAAGGTTATATAGTGCTTCGTTCTAATGCAGTTTAAACACAAAGCAAAAATTTTAAAAAATCACAAAAAAATAACTTTTTGTATGAAAATGATGATAATGCAGAATAACACAAATAACAAAACTTTTGCAAAAACACTTTATTATATATTAATCCAGTTAGTTTAAAAAATAAGCCAATTTTTTAACACCTTAAATTGGTGGCCGAAATTAACGCCTGGCCGAAATTGAGTCAGATACTCTAAATGATATTTATTTTAGATTATGGTTAAATTATATCTGGCTGACCTCGTAATTTTATATGAAAGAAAATGAGCGGACCAACCGAATTGTGCGGTGATGATGTTTTTCAAAACGAATAAAAACGCATATTTTTTTAATTCCTTCCTTTTCACAAAATATACAAAAAATTAGTGAAATTTATGAAATTAAAAAAAATACATTTTTGTCTTAAATTAAGTAATTTGATAAATAATTGTTAAACTATGGTATTTAATTTTTAATATTAAACTGTTTTGCTGAAGATGTTAAATGGATTTATTGTTAAATAGTCGATTCAACACTGCAAATCATCGAGGTCAACTATAGACTAGTTCGGAATAAGGGTTTTTTAGTGTTAGGAAGAGGGTACAATAACTACTAGCGCCAATCATATGTAGAGGGAAAATTGAGAAACAGCGAGCGACTAGTACATTTTATGGTTTAAAATATTCCGAATATTTATTGGTTCGACCCCTTCTCTTCAAAATTTCTTAAATACTTTTTAAATATTGCAAAAGCAAAAGCAGTTTTTGGGGATTTTTAGTTTTTTGTCCCTTCGTAGGTATGGTGTTGTTGGCGCGCTTGGTTTCCAGTTTTTTAATGTTTCAATTACTGAAAATGCTTAATCTAAATGTTTGGAATGGACTTTTTAAAACTGATTCTTAAATTTTGAATAGTTTTACAACCAAAACAATAAAAAAACGTATGTAGGTTTAAAGTTAGTTTAGAAGCAAAAATTTTATCTTTATTTTTACTAATTCGAAATCACTGTTCAGGAAAATACTAGTTTAGTGGTGATTTTAAAGTATTGTGACGTTTAATTAAAAAACATTTAGCACAAACTGATATATTACAGCACTTCAACGTAGTGAAACATATCATCGTGTGACAATTTTTATGAAGTATAGGTTTAAACTTAAGAAACTAAGAAAGCTAAGATTTTTTAAAATTTTATTTTTTTCTTTTTGTACCCTCTCTCGTACAGTAAAAGATGCTTATTCCGAACTAGTCCATAGGTTTTATTTGTCTATAATATGCTTATACGGTTTTAAAAAATTAAAAAACCAAACTGCAAAAACCTTTGTTTGTTATAATTGACGCTTCCAGGCATTTTTTTTAATTTAGAATTGTTTGTTTTTTTTTTAAATATAATGAAAAAAAATCGCAACTAACTAAATTTCCAAACGTTTTTGGAATGGAAGAGGCCAAAACGTTGTATAACCGTTTTCAAAAACTCAAGTTTTTTTTAATGCTTAAAAACATTTTAGCAAACAAATTACAAGACTTTAAGGAAGGAGTCAATTTTGCACCCAAAAATCATCAAAAAACCTATGTTTTAAAGTTTTTACCGCATTTTTAAAGTTTATTTTTGTAAAAATTTTCTTATTTTTGGGTGAAAACTTTTTTAACAATAAAGCAGAAAAACTATTTTAACATTCATGCATACTAATCAACACAAAGCATCTTCGAATGGAAGACAAAAAATAAGCTCTCTTTGTTTAGAAGATAATAACTCCACTTTTGCCTATAAATCAGAAATTACGAGGTTATAAAAATCCGAATCTATACCACAAAATTATACGCTGGGTTACTTAATTTATCAGAAGATGAGAACATAATAATACAGAAAAAAAGGTTAAAAAACATTAAAGGTTTACTCCCATTTTTTTATAAAATTTTTTGAACCAAATAAGTTATTATTTTAATCGGAGAGTATATTTTAATTTTGTTTTTAATTTTTATATTATTACAAGGATTTAACTTAATTACATAAAATCAATGCTACAGAAACAAAAATACACTAACACTACCTTTACTACTGCTTTTAAATTATTATGTTTTTTTGTTTGTATACGCTTCATTTATCAAATCTTTTGTAACAATCTATGACAATTTTTTAATATCAATAACAAGATGTTTAAAGAGGACAAAGTATTTACAATCAGTTAGTTCCCTCTTCAGTATTGAAAATCAAAAAAACGCCAGAAGCAAAAAGGTCCGCTTGTTAAATGCGGGATTTAAAGCTTATTTAAACATGAAATATGTTAAATTATTCTGGGGTCGCATTCTGACACGCGGTTAAAAGTTATCCGGGGATAACTTTTTTTAACGTGCTTAAGGATGCAAGTGAAAAATCAATTTTACCCAGGTTAAAGTCGGGTTAAAATTTTTCTATTGTTTCAAGAATAAAAACTAGCCTTGAAAAATGCTCTAAGTAAAGAGCAGGAAAATTTTTTCCCAGGCGTATGTTTAGACAGAAAAGATGTGGACTAGTCTGAGATGGATATTATGTGGACTATAGGAAATTTGCATTTGGTTTGGGCAGCTGCTCACTAAATAAAGATTTCTACCATATGATAATAATTTGTTTATACATTGATCTAGTCACACAGCACTGTTGCATTTTTTAGTTTGAAGAAATGTCAATTAAAAAATCATACTCACAGCAATCTTTGACAAGCGCGAAATCCCCACTTTTTCAAATAGAAGGTTATATTTGTATGTGTAAGAAACAACTATAAATTTGAAAAAGTGGCGAATTCGCGCTTGTCAAAGATTGCTGTGAGTATGATTTTTTCAATTGATATTTCATCAAACTAAAAAAAATGCAACGGTGCTGTGTGATTAGATCAATGTTATAAACAAATCAATATTATATGGTAGAAATTTTTATTTAGTGAGCAGCTGCCCAAACTAAATGCAAATTTCCTATAGTCCACATAATGTCCATCTCAGACTAGTCCACATGTTTTCTGTCTAAACATACGCCCGGGGAAAAATCGCCCCTTTTTTCTGCTCTATTCTTATAGCATTTTTCAAGGGTAGTCTACCACTTTTTTTGAATTAAATTAAAAATAGCCTAATAAACTATAGTTTTAGCTGCGCAATGGCATATGTTTATAATCATTCCGTTGCCGAGATATACTTTTTTTAAATAAAAAATAATAAGAAGAAAAAGAAGAATTTAAAATACAAAATTTACCCACGTTGTTTAATTATAGTTAGTGCGGTGCAGTGGCGCTCCAGACAAAGTTTACATACGTTCTCTAAATATAGTTGGCGCGATGCCGTGCACCAATGATTGCAATTATAATTTTTAAAGTAAAAATAATAATAATAATAAGATGATGAGCATGAATTACAAAATTTACTCACGTTCTCTAAGTATAGTTGGCGCGGTGCCGTGGGTTAAATTGCAGTGTGGCACCCCCGCACAACCGATGATTGGAATTATATTTTTTGAAATATAAATTGTAATAAGAAGAAAAAGATGATAAAGATGAATTACAAAATTTACCAGGTGCTCTAGTTATAGTTGTCGCGGTGCCCTGAGACTAAATCGCAGTGGGTGCTCCCGCGCCACCGATGATTGCAATTATTTTTTTGAAATAAAAAAAATTAGAAGAAAATGATGAACATAAATTACAAATTTTATCCAGATTCTCTGATTATAGTTGGTGTGGTACCACAGGATCAAATTCCCACGTGAACGATTAAGAGTATTGATTTTAAGATAATGAGCGTTAGGATTATAATAATAAATAGAAGAAAATGAACATAAATTACTAAAAATTTTCCCAATGTTCCTAATTATAGTGTGCTGTGGGTGCCGTGGGGCTAAACCGCCGCGTGGCGCTCCCGCGCCACTGACACATTATATTTTTTTAATAAACCTTTGTCTATTTTTTAAATTTATTATTTTGATCAATAAATCGATAACAAGGACCTAAATAAAAAAAGTGGCTCCTAAGAAAGTTGCGTTATTCTTTCTTCTTTCCAAAGAGCCCATGTTTATTTATGATCAATCAGTAACGAAGGAGGAATATCGATTTTAAGAATTGAGCGTTAGAATAATAATAATAATAAGAAGGAAATGAACATGAATCTCAAAATTTACCCACGTTTTCTAGGATAGTGCATTTAATTTCGACACTTTTCCAAATTGGGCATTTTTGATTTTGGACTATATCCTTGGTAATACTGGACAGAATACGACGTTTAATAGCTCAATTGAGAGCTAATTATATGTAGATGACTGTCGTCAGCTTTTTATTTGTTATATTATGATATTTTCATGTGAAATTGTGTGATTTATAAAAAATAAAAATTTTACTCGTTTTTAGAACATGGGCATGATTACGCAATAAATTGGTTTAAAAATTAAACTGTCCTGGTAAAATTTAGTCTATTTTCTGAATTTTTAGTCCCTGTGGTTCTACGTTGCGTCTGTGGTGAGCAATTGTTATAAAATAAAATAGTGTAATTTGCATAGTGTAATTAGTGCACACATATTGCTGTAGGTAAAAACGGGTTGAATTAAGTGGTCGGGTGTTAAATTGTAGTTGTAAATAGTAAAAGGACAACGTTGAAATGTGTAAAGGTCAGAGCACTGCACTTAAACTCGATTAAGGGGGTTCTTTTTAAAAGTGCCAAAATTAAATGCACTTTTTTCCCAAATTTTGCTCATTTTGATACCATTTGGCATTTTAGCTGTAACTTTTTGCCAGTTACATGTTGAACAACAAATAGAAGCTTAAATTAAAGAAAACTGTCTGGAGATAATGATAGATTTTTAAATTTTTGACAATGATCATTTTTTGACTGAGGAACAATCGATTGTTTGTAAAGTGCCGAAATTAAATGCATACATTTAATTTCGGCAATTTTCCATTTTTTTAAAAACTGATTTAACTAAGTAAAAAAACAGCTTTTGAACTCTTAAACAGCAGTGAAACTTTTATGACGCAACGCAGTATTGTAAAAGCTTTAAAATGAGCTATCAAACATAAAAATCGGGCCATACAGTGAAAAGTTACATTGGAAGATCGAAAAAGTGCCGAAATTAAATGCACTACCCTAATTATGGTTGGCGCTCCTGCGCCACCCATGATTTATCTTACTCAAGAGGTGGATAAATATTTGCCATAAGATTAGTTAATAAATAAAATAAAATACGCACTGAGCTAAATATTTAGTTTGCGCAGTAATTAGCACAGAAAAGAATTAAAAAAAAATGTTCATTACCATCTTTTATATTTCCCATATACCGCAGTTTTATTATTTACAATATATATTGTTTATTTTTCATTGGAATGGATTTATAGGTAAATATAAGTGTTTCTCCAGAATGCGACTCTTGTTACATTT
>JASAMX010018027.1:0-7500 GCA_030248175.1 Microlaimidae sp. YZB2_3 | reverse complement strand
TCACGATGACACCCGTCCATCACGATGACACCCGTCCGTCACGATGAACACCCGTCCGTCACGATGACACCCGTCTTGCGCAATCAGCCCGTCCGTCACTATGACACGCGTCCCGCACGATGACACCCGTCCGTCACGATGACACCCGTCCGTCACGATGACACCCGTCCGTCACGATGACACCCGTCCGTCACGATGATACCCGTCCGTCACGATGACACCCATCCGTCACGATGACACCCGTCCGTCACGATGACACCCCTCCATAATGATGACACCCGTCCTTCACGGTGACACCCATCCTTCACGATGACACCCGTCCGTCACGATGAAACCCATCCGTAACGATGACACCCATCCGTCACGATGACACCCGTCCGTCACGATGACACCCGTCCGTCACGATGACACCCATCCGTCACGATGACACCCGTCCGTCACGATGACACCCCTCCGTAATGATGACACCCGTCCTTCACGATGACACCCGTCCTTCACGATGACACCCGTCCGTCACGATGACACCCATCCGTCACGATGACACCCGTCCGTCACGATGACACCCCTCCGTAATGATGACACCCGTCCTTCTCGATGACACCCGTCCTTCACGATGACACCCGTCCCTCACAATGACACCCCTCCGTAACGATGACACCCGTCCTTCACGATGACACCCGTCCTTCACGATGACACCCGTCCGTCACGATGACACCCGTCCGTCACGATGACACCCGTCCGTCACGATGACACCCGTCCGTCACGATGACACCCGTCCGTCACGATGACACCCCTCCGTCACGATGACACCCGTCCTTCACGATGACACCCGTCCGTCACGATGACACCCGTCCGTCACGATGACACCCCTCCGTAACGATGACACCCGTCCGTCACGATGACACCCGTCCGTCACGATGACATCCGTCCGTTACGTATGAAACCCGTCCGTCACGATGACACCCGTCCGTCACGATGACACCCCTCCGTCACGATGACACCCGTCCGTCCAATGGTTGTCCTTCGCATGGCCGCGTTTGTTAAACACGAGTGTTACAATTTTGTCCCGGATCATCATATTATCCACCCCATGACTTTTGTTATTTTTGTTGCTTAAGAATACATAGTATATGTAAGAATATATTTGGCCACTTCATAGATTAATTTTTTGTTATGATGGTTGCAACAAGAACTATGAGTTGACGCGACAAATATGAAGTGCATATTTCGTGGCGTAAATAAATTTAAAAGACAATTCTTCTGCTAAAAATGTACAGCATTACGGCAGTTTCAACAGAGTATGTATGTTGCACAAAGTTTCATCGTAGAATAACGTATACGTTTTGTGTCAAATGTTTTCATTTTTTAAATTATTCAGTATTACCAATATAAATCCTTGAATGCCATTAATTAAACACTGACTGTTGTTGGATTAATGCCAGAAGTTCATTTCAAATCCATTTTCAAAATATTTGAAATGGTTAAAAATAAAAAAAAATATACCAATTATATCTGAAAACTCTTATTCATTGAATATAGAAGAAAACATAAAAAATATTTTCTGTCATAATATATGTTTTACCTATGTTTTTGTATTAATATATTCATAATAAAATAAATATTAAAGATTTTGTATAAGATTTTGGCTCTTCTTATGTAAATTATAAAATAAACTGACTCAGCTCGCTACGTTTAAATTAAAACAAAATCAAAACATTCAATGCCACTCTAGTTGTGTTTTTCACCGACTTCAGTCCGCGTAATAAAATTAATTCAAAAAACAATGGTCATTTCCGTTGATGTTTTTTTTATTTTTTTTTATAATTATTCTTCGCGGCGGCTGTCACGACTGCTCTGTCGCTTCTACAGTGCCGTTGAGTTCAATTTATCCGCATTTTAAGAAACCTTTGCAACAAATTTAAGTTAATATAACTTTAATTTAACTGTTTTTATTAGACTAGTTCTGAATAAGCGTTTTTTACTGTACAAGAGACGGTACAAAAAGAAAAAAAATAAAATTTGAAAAATCGTAGTTTTCTTAGTTTAAACCTATGCTTAATCAAAATTGATACACGATTATATTTTCAATAGCTTAAAGTGCTTTAATATATCAGTTTGTGCTAAATAAGTTTTGGTTTTTTGATTAAACATCACAATAGTTAGAAAGCATCACTAAAATAGTATTTTCGTGAACAATGATTTTGAATTAGCAAAAATAAAGTTGAAATTGGTGCTTTGAAACTAATTTCCAACCTACATGGGGTTTTCTTAATGTTTTGATTGTAAAATTATTCAAAATTTAAAAAATTAATTTTAGAAACTCCATTCCAAATTTTAAAATAAAGCATTTTTTGTGATTGAAACATAAAACGTGGGAAACAAGCGCGCCAGACGCGCCATACCTACGAAGCGGCAAAAAACTAAAAATTCTCAAAAAATGCTTTTGCTTTTGTAATATTAAAAATATCAGGAGCAAACGAACGAACGAAGAACCTAAAAAACCAACGACACCATGATATTGTTTAATATTACAAAAGCCAAAGCATTTTTTGAGGATTTTTAGTTTTTTGCCGCTTCGTAGGTACGGCGCTGCTGGCACGCTTGGTTCCCACATTTTTAATGTTTCAATTACAAAAAATGCTCGATTTAAAAGTTTGGAATGGTCTTTTTTGAAATTAATTTTTAAATTTTAAATAATTTTACAATCAAAACATTAAGAAAACCCTATGTAGGTTGGAAATTAGTTTCAAAGCACCAATTTCAACTTTATTTTTGCTAATTCAAAATCATTGTTCACGAAAATACTATTTTAGTGATGCTTTCTAACTATTGTGATGTTTAATCAAAAAACCAAAACTTATTTAGCACAAACTGATATATTAAAACACTTAAAGCTAGTGAAAATATAATCTGTATCAATTTTAATTAAGCATAGGTTTAAACTAAAAAAACTTAGAAAACGACGATTTTTTTCAAATTTTATTTTTTCTTTTTGTACCCTTTCATGTACAGTAAAAGACGCTTATTCATAACTAGTCTATAAAAACAGTTAAATTAAAGTTATATTAACTTAAATTTGTTGCAAAGGTTTCTTAAAATGCGGATAAATTAAACTCAACGGCACTGTAGAAGCGACAGAGCGGTCGTGACAGCCGCCGCGAAGAATAATTATAAAAAAAAATAAAAAAAACATCAACGGAAATGACCATTGTTTTTTGAATTAATTTTATTACGCGGACTGAAGTCGGTGAAAAACACAACTAGAGTGGCATTGAATGTTTTGATTTTGTTTTCATTTAAACGTAGCGAGCTGAGTCAGTTTATTTTATAACTTACATAAGAAGAGCCAAAATCTTATACAAAATCTTTAATATTTAATCTATTATGAATTATATTAATACAAAAACACAGGTAAAACATATATATATATATATATGACAGAAAATATTTTTTATGCTCTTTAAATTTGTTTCTAAACAATAAATGACGTTTTCAGATATAAATTGGTATATTTTTTTTTATTTTAACCATTTCAAATATTTGAAAATGGATTTGAAATGAACTTCTGGCATTAATCCAACAACAGTCAGTGTTTAATTAATGGCATTCGAGTTTAGTGTGGTAATACTGAATAATTTAAAAAATGAAAACATTTAACACAAAACGTATACGTTATTCTACGATGAAACTTTGTGCAACATACATACTCTGTTGAAACTGCCGTAATGCTGTACATTTTTAGCAGAAGAATTGTCTTTTAAATTTATTTACGCCACGAAATATGCACTTCATATTTGTCGCGTCAACTCATAGTTCTTGTTGCAACCATCATAACAAAAAATTAATCTATGAAGTGGCCAAATATATTCTTACATATACTATGTATTCTTAAGCAACAAAAATAACAAAAGTCATGGGGTGGATAATATGATGATCCGGGACAAAATTGTAACACTCGTGTTTAACAAACGCGGCCATGCGAAGGACAACCATTGGACGGACGGGTGTCATCGTGACGGAGGGGTGTCATCGTGACGGACGGGTGTCATCGTGACGGACGGGTGTCATCGTAACGGACGGCTGTCATCGTGACGGACGGGTGTCATCGTGACGGAGGAGTGTCATCGTTACGGATGGGTGTCATCGTGACGGACGGGTGTCATCCTGACGGACGGGTGTCATCGTGACGGACGGGTGTCATCGTGACGGAGGGGTGTCATCGTGACGGACGGGTGTCATCCTGACGGACGGGTGTCATCGGGACGGAGGGATGTCATCGTGACGGACGGGTGTCATCGTGACGGAGGGGTGTCATCGTGACGGAGGGGTGTCATCGTGACGGAGGGGTGTCATCGTGACGGACGGGTGTCATCGTGACGGACGGGTGTCATCGTGACGGACGGGTGTCATTGTGACGGCCGGGTGTCATCGTGACGGAGGGGTGTCATCGTGACGGACGGGTGTCATTGTAACGGAGGGGTGTCATCGTGACGGAGGGGTGTCATCGTGACGGACGGGTGTCATCGTGACGGACGGGTGTCATCGTGACGGAGGGGTGTCATCGTGACGGACGGGTGTCATCGTGACGGAGGGGTGTCATCGTGACGGATGGGTGTCATCGTGACGGAGGGGTGTCATCGTGACGGAGGGGTGTCATCGTGACGGACGGGTGTCATCATGACGGACGGGTGTCATCGTAACGGACGGCTGTCATCGTGACGGACGGGTGTCATCGTGACGGACGGGTGTCATCGTGACGGAGGGGTGTCATCGTGATGGAGGGGTGTCATCGTGACGGACGGGTGTCATCGTGACGGACGGGTGTCATCCTGACGGACGGGTGTCATCGTGACGGACGGGTGTCATCGTGACGGAGGGGTGTCATCGTGATGGAGGGGTGTCATCGTGACGGACGGGTGTCATCGTGACGGAGGGGTGTCATCGTGATGGAGGAGTGTCATCGTGACGGACGGGTGTCATCGTGACGGACGGGTGTCATCCTGACGGACGGGTGTCATCGTGACGGACGGGTGTCATCGTGACGGAGGGGTGTCATCGTGATGGAGGGGTGTCATCGTGACGGACGGGTGTCATCGTGACGGAGGGGTGTCATTGTGACGGACGGGTGTCATCGTGACGGTAGGGTGTCATCGTGACGGAGGGGTGTCATCGTGACGGAGGGGTGTCATCGTGACGGACAGGTGTCATCGTGACGGACGGCTGTCATCGTGACGGACGGCTGTCATTGTGACGGACGAGTATCATCGTGACGGACGGGTGTCACAATAAATGATTTGAAAATCATGTTTCTAAACATATTTTGTCTTGCTAGCTGAAACTTTTACAATTTAATACCGTACCTTTTTTTAAAACTCGAATAAGCGACAAAAAAACAGATGTTGCGTGAAAACCAGAATAAATAACACAAATATATTATGCAGTATAAAATCAAAGTCATACAAATTTAACCAATTTGAATAAGGACAAATTTAATCTCTTTATATATAAACAAAAACCGCGAAAACAAACTAAAAAGATACATTTGTATTAATTTGTGATAAAATAAATTTAAAAATATGAAAAATATGCCCACAATTACTTAAAAGGACTATTTTTGTTTAAAAAACGACACGCAAATGTGCACAATTGTAGTTTCTTTAAAATAAATATTCGTTATTTTCATTTGGCTTTTTTTTCATGTACACAGATAAAATAAAATTAAACATTAATGTTTATCTATATATAAATAGACGTAATGTCTGTGTGTGTGTGTGTGTGTGTGTGTGTGTGTGTGTGTGTGTGTGTGTGTGTGTGTGTGTGTGTGTGTGTGTGTGTGTGTGTGTGTGTGTGTGTGTGTGTGTGTGTGTGTGTGTGTGTGTGTGTGTGTGTGTGTGTGTGTGTGTGTGTGTGTGTGTGTGTGTGTGTGTGTGTGTGTGTGTGTGTGTGTGTGTGTGTGTGTGTGTGTGTGTGTGTGTGTGTGTGTGTGTGTGTGTGTGTGTGTGTGTGTGTGTGTGTGTGTGTGTGTGTGTGTGTGTGTGTGTGTGTGTGTGTGTGTGTGTGTGTGTGTGTGTGTGTGTGTGTGTGTGTGTGTGTGTGTGTGTGTGTGTGTGTGTGTGTGTGTGTGTGTGTGTGTGTGTGTGTGTGTGTGTGTGTGTGTGTGTGTGTGTGTGTGTGTGTGTGTGTGTGTGTGTGTGTGTGTGTGTGTGTGTGTGTGTGTGTGTGTGTGTGTGTGTGTGTGTGTGTGTGTGTGTGTGTGTGTGTGTGTGTGTGTGTGTGTGTGTGTATATGTGTGTGTGTGTGTGTGTGTGTGTGTGTGTGTGTGTGTGTGTGTGTGTGTGTGTATGTGTGTGTGTGTGTGTGTGTGTGTGTGTGTGTGTGTGTGTGTATGTGTGTGTGTGTGTGTGTGTGTGTGTGTGTGTGTGTGTGTGTGTGTGTGTGTGTGTATGTGTGTGTGTGTGTGTGTGTGTGTGTGTGTGTGTGTGTGTGTGTTTGTGCGTGTCTGTCTGTCTGTCTTTGTGTTCCCTAAAGGGCAGTTCACAGCTTTGACTTACCGCTTATGGCTTAAAACTTAAGACTTAAGCGTTTTGCCTTGGGACTTAAGATTTAAGCCTGCCAGTTCACAGCTACCTAATAATTGGCTTATGACTTAAACATTTTTTGTTAAAATTTTAATAAAAATATCGAATTTGCAATACATTTAATGACAAGTTAGTAAATTTAAATTTGTAGTTAAGTCATTTTACGCATTTTTAAAAAATAAATAGTTTGTCCTCTCATGTAAATCAAAAATATATAATATACCGAAAAATGTGCAACTCCTATATAAAAAAGTACGGAAAAGTAGGCCATTATAATGAGCCTCTCCATTTAAACGACACTCTCCACTACACTGGCATAGTAGCCATTTTAATTGGGCGAGTTAAAATGGAGAAGAAGCCATTATAATAGCCATTTATTGATTTCATTTTATTTCATATATACTCAAAAGTGTAATACTGTCCGGGCCGCAGGAGTTTTTGCGTGTTGGTTTAATTCTGTCCGACAGGGTAAAACTTATGCGGCTTTCATTTTTAAATTATTTTTTAAAAAATTTCAAAATTTAAGAATTCAACAATCTACAATTTTTTTAATTGCGCAATTTTGTTGAGTGTATAATTTTTTCTTAGATTTATGACAAAATTTTGGTTTTTTGTTAATTTTCCGACTAAGAGTTTCAGAAAAAAGTTTATTTTGCCGTTTTGTTTTAAAAACTTTCATTTTTCATAAAAAACATTTGTTTTTAATCTTTAAAAGGAAAAGATTTAACTAAAGTCTTAAGTCAAATTATAACATGATTCAATTCTTAAGTCTAAAGTCATAAGTCTTAAGCGTAAAGTCTTAAGTTTTAAGTTATGCTGTGAAGCGGGACGTAAGTCATAAAACCCCCACTTTTGCGCTCGGTAAAGTCTTAAGTCTTAAGCCGTAAGTCTGAAAAGTGAATCTCGCGCTTAACTCTTCCCT
>JASAMX010018026.1:0-31938 GCA_030248175.1 Microlaimidae sp. YZB2_3 | reverse complement strand
TTGTATGTGTTCTTCGTAAGTTCCTGCTGCTCAAAAGAGGTCCAAAGTCATCATCCAGACTTTCAGGAAATGGTAAAACAGGATTCCAACCTTTTTGCTTTCAAAAACAAATTTTTCCTCCAAGAAAAATCAAATAAAACCCTTCCCAACTGTCCGCGTAATGTCCGTACCAATTAACTATTAGATGAAGCAAGTATTCTTGGAGCCTGGGGATTTCTGATCCTCAACTTCATCTTTCGATTCCGCCAATTGCTCCAACTTCAAGCATTCTCTGGACCTTAACCAGGATAAGTCACAAAGCGACTCCTAATCCTTAACTTCTTCTTTCCCAATGTCCCAAAATGACCAAGTAAATAAGAGATGGACACAATCATTCCTGTTAGAGTAGGTTATTTTTCACCAAATTTCTCTAAATTTTGCAGCAACATCCGTACTTACCAACGTGCATATCGCTTCCATATCAATTAGCGCGTGAACTTTGAGGTTTTCAACTTTCACAAATGAGAGTTGGGTTGGAAACGCTGCAAACACAAAGTGTTTGAGGTTTATAGCTTTTTAAAGAACTAAAAGTATAAACCCAACATCATTCCGACAGTTGTTTGTTGGATTAAAAAATGGCCCCCATTCGATTAATCACTCTAAATCACAAAGAATCAGATGTCACTTTATCGAACAAAGAATACTTTGTATCTAAATTGAATTTAATTGGCTCATAAAGTGACATCAGCTCATGTGATTAGAATCGTTATTTAATGAGGCATTTTTTAATCCAACAAACTACTGTTGCAGCCACGTTGGTCTTCTTCTTTAGTAGATATTTTGACTTAACCTTGTTTTAATACCTAGTTCTAAACGTGTTCTCACTGGTGAAATTTTTTCCACCGAAACGCACACAAAATCAACCCGACCACCAAATTTTAGGAGCGAGACAAAAAGAATATTTAGTCTTATCGGTTACAAAACTCCTAATCTCAACTGCCAGCACAGGAGGGGAAATTATGATCGAAACCCAAGCACATTATGATCAAAACGTCCAGGTAAATTCACAAAGCATCTCAAGGCATTGACTAGTATAAAAGTCCTTCCTCAGCTTGGCGATGTTGTTAATGGATAAGCCCCTTCTCAGCTTCTGAAGATCACTGCTGTGGTTCGCTCGTTTTCGGGACACTATCTTGGTTACTTAAAGACCGAGTGGGCTTTCTAAAAAAATCAAGTTCTTAAACTTTTTACTTCTTTGATGTGGTCACAATTTCTGGCTCAATTACCTTAGGCGGGGCCTGAGGAGGGGTGCAAGTAGGGGCAAAGTGTTTACCAAAGTAGGAAAAACCTTTTTGGTTTATTTATACCAAGAGTTTGTCTTTAATACTCTCCCTCCATTCCTGTTCAATATCTTGCTTAAATTCAGTTTTCAACTTCTTTTAAGCTCCTCCCTACAAAACAAAAATATACTCCTGATTTTTAAGGGTTTTTGTGAGGCTCATCAGTCTAACCCCCAGTCATTTTGACTGTGGAAATAACATTTCCAGAAAGAAGGGGTTTTGTCTGCTGTTCCCCAGCTAAATTTAATTTAGATCCGTCTGTCAAATCAATTTTTGGGGTTTCCTGGAGCTCTTCCCCAACAAACGGGAACATTCCCAAATTTGAGAGATATTTTCAGGGGGAATCCAATGGTCAACTTTACCCAAGTACAGAAAATTACAAAAAATCTGTGATATATTTAAAAATTGGTGAACACAAACAAAAACTGACTGTTCACAAAATCGGACTGGGGAGAATCCTCTGAGTTGATCCACCGGTTCTCCGCGGGTGGCTTTCTCACCTTCAAAAGAGTCCCGGCACAAAAGAGTCCTGAAAAAAATCGCAGCTGGCACAAAACCGGCCTGGCGAAAAAGAAAGTGGGGATGAAAATGGGTAACGTGCGCCCAAGCGCTTTGAGCGCTGAAGTCGGCACAAAAGAGTCCTGGCATAAAATCAATTTTTCACAGCTCTTATTCAATTTTCACACCTCAGCTGTCCTCCAGTTTATGACGTATTTCAATACGTCATCACTCTGACACAATGACTCAAAATCGTCATAAAATACTCATAACTGTAACTCTTTTTATATCTTAACACCCAAATAATCCAAACAAAATGAGTCAGAGTCACGTTGATTTTCTGTAATTGAATTTTTTATCAAAGTAACGATGAACTGTTAATTTAAAAGATTTTTAGCTAAAAAATTTTTAAATTCATGTTAATTCCTTTATTACTTCTTGTTATTATCGTTATTCTAACGCTCATTTTTAAAATCAATATTCCTCCTTCATTAATTATTGATCAAAAACAAACATGGGTTTATTGGAACAAAGAAAAAATTAGCAACTTTCTTAGGAGCCACTTTTTTTATTTAATTTCCTTGTTTATAGATACTATTGATAAAAATAATAAATTGAAAAGTAGCAAAATAAAAAGTTCTAACCGCACAATAATGGCCTTTTGGCAACAATAAGGATTGTACAGAGCAGACAGCCGACAGCTCCTCATAGAAACTGCACAATAACAGCGGACGGCTGTGCTTAGTTGCTATTGGTGGCGGAAACTGCACAGCTCGATCTACTTCAACTGGCGAAAACGGCAAAAACAATAAAATATGTTTTGTTAATTCTTGTTTTATTGATGAAAAAATTAAATTTAAAGTTTTATTTCGAAGAAAAAATAATTGCAATTATTGGTGGCGCGGAAAGCCCAGCGGCAGTTTAGCTCCACAGCACCGCGAAAACTATTATTAATCAACTATAATTAGTTTCGGGAAAATTTTGTAATTCATCTTCATCTTCTTCGTTCTTCTTTTTAGTATTATTTACCGCTCATATCTTAAAATGGATATCTCTTTCATTGTTTATATGGCGATTTAACCCCGAGGCACCGCACCAACTTTAATCAGAGAACGTGGATGAAATAAAATTCGTAATTCATGTTCATCTTATTCTTCTGCTTTGATTCTTTAGCTTAAAGAAAATTGTTGCAAATCATTAGAGGTGCCTAAGCGCCACACAGCAATGTAGCCCCATGACACTGCTCCAACTATAATTTAAGAACGTGGGTAAGTTTAGTAATTTATGATCATCAATGTTTTTTTCTTATTTTTTAAACGCCTTACAAAGCATTAAGCGTTTTAATAACTAAATAATAAAAATACTTGAAAACATTAATTTTTTACCTGCGAAATTCTTCTCACAACCTCTTAAAAAGCTTATTAAAAAAACAAATAAAAAACTGGAAGACAGCTAAGGTGTGAACATTGTATGTTAGCTGTGAAAAATTGATTTTATGCCAGGACTCTTTTGTGCCGATCTCAGCGCTTGCAG
Source organism: Microlaimidae sp. YZB2_3 (assembly GCA_030248175.1). Classification (NCBI taxonomy): domain Eukaryota; kingdom Metazoa; phylum Nematoda; class Chromadorea; order Desmodorida; family Microlaimidae; species Microlaimidae sp. YZB2_3. Next base: position 28,588 of record JASAMX010018026.1, on the reverse strand, counting down.
CGCTTGGGCACATGAACGCATTTTCTCCAGGACTCTTTTGTGCCAGCTGCGATTTTTTTCAGGACTTTTTTGTGCCGGACTCTTTTGAAGGTGAGCCAATTGTGAGAAAAACTGGTGGATGGAGTCAGAGGATCTCCCCAGTCCGATTTTGTGAACAGTCAGTTTTTGTTTTGTTATCCAATTTTTAAATATATTTATTTTTGTAATTTTATATTCTTGGGTAAAGTTGAGGTTGGATTCCCCCTAAAAATATCTTAAAATTAGGGAATGTTCCCGTTTGTTTGGGGAAAAACCACAGGAAAACCTAAAAATTGATTTGACCAGACGGATACGAGATTCAAATTTAGCTGGGGAACAGCAGACAAAACCCCTTCTTTCTTGGAAAGTGTTATTTCCACAGTCAAAATGACTGGGGGTTAAACTGGTGAATTTGACAAACCCCTGGGAATTAAGGGAGTATATTTTTTTCTTATAAGGAGGAGCTTAAAAGAAGTTGAAAACTGAATTTAAGCAAGATAGGGAAGAGCAGATGGAGGGGAGAGTATTAAAAACAAACTCTGGGCAGAAATAAACCAAAAAGGTTTTGATTTTGGGCAAAGCATTGCCCCTACTTCCACCCCTCCTCAGGCCCCACCTAAAGTAATTGAGCGAGAAATTTTAGTGACCACGTGAGAAGAAGTAAAAAGCTTAAGAGCTCTATTTGTTTAGGAAGCCCACTCAGGCTTTAAGTAACCAAGATGGTGTTAGAAAAACAAGCGAACCACAGCAGTGATAAATAAAAGCTGAGAAGGGGCTGAATACATTTATGAGGACATCGCCAAGCTGAGGAAGGACTTTTATACTGGTAAAAATATCCTTATATGCTTTGCGACTTTACCTGGACGTTTTGATCATAATGTGCTTGCGGTTTCGATCATAATCTTGCTCTCCTGCGCTGGCAGTTGAGATTCAGCAGGACTGTAACCGATAAGAGTTAAGATATTTTTGTCTGGCTCTAAAATTTGGTGGTCGGGTTGATTTTTTAAAGTGGGCTTTTTGAGTGGAAGAAAATTTCACCAGTGTAAATATGTTTAGAACTAGGATTAAGAAGTACGGTTAAGTCAAAAATATCTACTAAAGGTAAACCCAACATCACCTGCAACAAGTAGTTTGTTGTGGATCTGAAAAATGCCCCCATTAAGTAACCATCCAAATCACACGAAGCTGACGTCACTTTATGAGCCAATTAAATTCAATTTAATACAGAGTATTTGTTTGATAAAGTGACATCAGATTCTTGTGATTTGAGTGATTACTCAATGGGGGCCATTTTTTAATCCAACCGCCGACTGTTTTAGCCACGTTGGGTTTACTTTTAGTTTCTTTAAAAGCTATAAACCTAAAACATTTTGTGCTTGCAGCGTTTTGAAGTTAAAACTCCCATTTGTGAAAGTTGAAAACTTAAATGTTCACGCGCTAATTGATGAGGGAGGGCGATATATAAATTGGTAAGTGGATATTTAAATGCAAAATTTGAAACTTCATAACCTCCTCAACAGGAATGATATCTCCGTATTTATTCACCCCTGTCAGTTTTTCTCAAAAAGTTGGGATTTTTCTTTCGCTTGTGGAAAGTTTTAGTCTGCAAAAATTAACGTAATGATATTTTAATAATTTAACCTCACTCCAGAACGTTGCAATGAATTTTGTTAAATTTTTAAATAACAAAAGGCCTTTCAAAAGCGAATTTAGAGAACTTCAGGTGTTAATCCTCATTCCTAACTGGTTACTGCACTTCAAACTTTACATACCGACCTGCAACGCTTTATTACCAGACGTTTCAATCATCATTTATTTTATTTTAATACCTGCATGTGTATTTTGGGAACAAGCCGATTAAACTCTTGGTTTTTTTGATCTTTACTCAAATCACTATCTAATAATTTGAACTTTTTCACAGGGTCAAACTTTAGTGGTAGTAACCCTTTTCACGTTTCACTTGTTCAATATTGTCAAAATTAACAGTGTGCCCTTAAACATGCCCCTTAAGAACCTTCTGTTCTGAGGTAACCCCTTCTAACCAACCATTTCCTTATGGATTTTAATAGGCAAACGTGAAGCGTTTACTACCTCAATAATCGCCTTACCATCCCTTATTTATGCTAGGCATCTTTCCAGGTAAGGGCCCGTCTTAATAAGGAGCGGGAAGCATTAACGGTCAGACAATATGTGTCAGGTATGCCAGACAATACGCTTATACCCAAAAGCATTCTTTGCTTCTCGCCCATATGGTTCTGTTACACTCGGAGATCCAAAGTCATATCCAAGCTTTTAGGGAAGGTGGAATACGATTCCAACCTTTATATTTTTCAAAACAAATTTTTCCTCCAAAACTGAATAAAACCTTCCCAACTCCCGCGTAATGTCCGTACCAATTAACTATTTGATGAAACAAGTATTTCTCGGACCTGACTTTATCGATCCTCAACTTAGTATTTTTGGATTCCGCCAAACATCAACTTCAAGCATTCTTGGACCTTAACCAGGGTAGTCACAAAGCGACTCCTAATCCTACAACTACTTTTCCCAATGTTGCAAAAATGACGAGTGAATAAAGATGGACACAATAACTTCCTGTTGAGGTAGGTTACCGCCAAACTTCTTCAAATTTTGCAGCAACATCTCCACTTACCAACTTGCATATTGCTCCCATATAAACTAGCGCATAAAATCCCTTCAAAGTTTTCAACTTCACAAATGAAGTTTTAATTCCCAAACATCAACACAAAGTGTTTGAGGTTTATAGCTTTTAAAGAACTAAAAGTAAACCCAACGTGGCTGCAACAGTTGTTGTTTGGATTAAAAAATGCGCCATTGAGTCATCACTAAATCCAAAACTAATACGCTTCTTGAACAAATACTCTGTCTTGATTGAATTAACTGGCTCATAAAGTGACATTAACTACGTGTGATTTGAATGGTTACTTAATCGAGTTAATCCAACCAACTGTGCAGCCACTTGGCATTACGCTTAGTGCAATACTTTGACTTAACCTATTTCTTAATCCTCTCATTCTGAACATATTCTACACTGGTGAAATTTTTTTGCACCAAAAGTTCCACAAAATCAACCCAACCACCAAATTTTAAGCAAAGCAAGAAAAATATTAGCATTATGATTTCAGAAACCCTGGCTGTCAACTGCCAGGCACAGAGCAAATTATAATAAAAACTACAACCAGTTATGGTGTGAACGTCAGGGTCAAGTCCAGAAACATAAGAACATTTACCAAGTATCTGGGAGTTCCTTCCTCTGAGGCTTGCAGCAATGTTGACAAATGGATCAGCCCCTTCACAGCTTCTGAAGAACACTGCTGTGGTACGCTCGTTTTTTGGACACAAAATTGGTTACTTAAAGCATGAGTGGGCTGCCTAAAAAGTAAAAGCTCTTAAGATTTTTAATACTTTGACGTGGTAGCCAAGTTCTCACTCAATTACTTAGGTGGGGCCTGAGGAGGGGTGGAAGTAGGGGCAAGTGTTTTACCAAAATTGAAAAGTCTTTTAGTTTCTCTTTTACCAAGTCTTTAATACTCTTCCTCATTTCTGTTCAATATCTTGCTTTAAAGTCAGTTTTCAACTTCTTTAAGCTCCTAGAACAAAAATATACTCCTGGTTTAAGAGGGTTGCTAGAGCAAATTCATGAGTCTAACCCCCAGTCATTTTAGCTGTGAGAAGTAGGGCATTACCAAAGAAGGGTTTTGTCTGCTGTTCCCCAGCTAAATTTAATTTAGATCATCTGTAAAATAAGAGAATTTTGAGCTTCCTAGAGTTTCCCAACAAACAGGAATAATTGCTAAACTTGAGAAATTTATTTTTAGGGGAATGCAGACAGTCAACTTACCAAGTACAGAAAATTACTAGAAAATAATATTTAAAAATTCAATCCAAACAAAAACTAGTTGTTAGCAACAAAATCGGACTGGGGAGATCCTCTGATCTCATCCACCAGTTATCACAATTTGGCTCACCTTCAAAAGAGTCCGGCACAAAAGAGTCCTGAAAAAAATCGCAGCTGGCACAAAAGAGTCCTGGAGAAAATGCGTTCATGTGCCCAAGCGCTGCAAGCGCTGAGATCGGCACAAAAGTGTCCTGGCATAAAATCAATTTTTCACAGCTAACATACAATGTTCACACCTTAGCTGTCTTCCAGTTTTTTATTTGTTTTTTTAATAAGCTTTTTAAGAGGTTTTGTGAAGAATTTCACAGGTAAAAAATTAATGTTTTCAAGTATTTTTATTATTTAGTTATTAAAACGCTTAATGCTTTGTAAAGCGTTTAAAAAATAAGAAAAAATCATTGATGATCATAAATTACTAAACTTACCCACGTTCTTAAATTATAGTTGGAGCAGTGTCGTGGGGCTACATTGCTGTGTGGCGCTTAGGCACCTCTAATGATTGCAATTATTTTTTTAAACTAAAGAATCAGCAGAAGAATAAGATGAACATGAATTACAAATTTTATTTCATCCACGTTCTCTGATTAAAGTTGGTGCGGTGCCTCGGGGTTAAATCGCCATATAAACAATGAAAGAATATTGATTTTAAGATATGAGCGGTAAATAATACTAAAATAAGTAGAAGAAGATGAACATGAATTACAAAATTTTCCCAACTAATTATAATTTTAATACTAATTCAAGTTTTCGCGGTGCTGTTGTGCAAAACTACCGCGGGGCTTTCCGCGCCACCAATCAATTGCAATTATTTTTTCGAAATAAAACTTTAAATTCAATTTTTTCTCATCAATAAATCAAGAATTTACAAAAGATATTTTATTGTTTTTGCCGTTTTCGCCAGTTGAAGTAGATCGAGCTGTGCAGTTTCCGCCACCAATAGCAACTAAGCACAGCCGTCTGCTGTTATTGTGCAGTTTCTATGAGGAGCTGTCGGCTGTCTGCTCTGTACAATCCTTATTGTTGCCAAAAGGCTATTATTGTGCGGTTAGAAGTTTTCATTTTGCTACTTTTCAATTTATTATTTTCATCAATAAATCGATAACAAGGACTTAAATGAAAAAAGTGGCTCCTAAGAAAGTTGCTAATTTTTTCTTTGTTCCAATAAACCCATGTTTATTTTTGATCAATCAGTAATGAAGGAGGAATATTGATTTTAAGAAATGAGCGTTAGAATAACGATAATAACAAGAAGAAGAAGGAAATGAACATGAATTTAAAAATTTTTTAGCTAAAAATCTTTTAAATTAACAGTTCATCGTTACTTTGACAAAAATTCACAATCAGTATAAAATCAACGTGATTCTGACTCATTTTGTTTGAATTATTTGTGTTTTAAGATATAAAAAGAGTTACAGTTACAAGTATTTTACGACGCTTTTGACTCATTGTGTCAGAGTGATGATGTATTGAAATACGTCATAAACTGGAGGACAGCTGAGGTGTGAAAATTGTATGAGAGCTGTGAAAAATTGATTTTATGCCAGGACTCTTTTGTGCTGACTTCAGCGCTCAAAGCGCTTGGGCGCATGAATGCATTTTCTTCAGGACTCTTTTGTGCCAGGACTCTTTTGTGCCAGCTGCAATTTTTTTCAGGACTCTTTTGTGCCGGGACTCTTTTGAAGGTGAGCCAATTGTGAGAACTGGTGGATGAGATCAGAGGATCTCCCCAGTCCGATTTTGTGAACAGTCAGTTTTTGTTTGTTATCCAATTTTTAAATACATTATTTTTGTAATTTTCTGTACTTGGGTAAAGTTGACCGTTGGATTCCCCCTAAAAATATCTCTAAAATTCAGGAATGTTCCCGTTTGTTGGGGAAAAACTCCAGGAAACCCCAAAAATTGATTTGAGGGGCTTTCTTTCTGTGTTGCTTGTGGGGTCGGTGTTGGCGTGGTTTTTCGTTTTGTGGGGGGGTGGGTTTGCGTGCGGGGGGGGCAGACAATCTGGAGAATAACTAAAGGTTTAAATTTGGTTGCTTTCCCTCCCGCCCCGCCTGGGATTGGCCGTTGTGCCCTGGGTTGCTTGATTTTTTTGAGCCTGGCTTTTCTCGAGTGTCGTCCCTCGGAGTCGTGTTTGTTGGATTTGTTTTTGGTCTGTTTTTCGCCTGCCGTGTGTTGGCGAAAAGACCTGTTGTGGAGGCTATGCAAAACGCAGTGGCTCTCGAGCTTCGGGCTGCTCCTCTGTCGTCGGCCTTTTTATATTGTTTTTCTTATTTTCTGTCTTGGGTAAAATCCCTTGCATTCCCTGATATCTCTCACTTCTGCAACTGTCCTTCGGTTGGGAGAAACTCAGGAAACCCCAAATCTATTTGATACAGATGGGTTGAATCAAATCAGCTGGGGAACAGCAGACAAAACCCCTTCTTTCTGGAAATGTTATTTCCACAGTCAAAATGACTGGGGGTTAGACTGATGAATTTGACAAACCCCTTAAAAATCAGGAGTATATTTTTGTTTTGTGAGGAGGAGCTTAAAAGAAGTTGAAAACTGAATTTAAGCAAGATATTGAACAGGAATGGAGGGAGAGTATTAAAAACAAACTCTGGGCAGAAATAAACCAAAAAGGTTTTGATTTTGGGCAAAGCATTGCCCCTACTTCCACCCCTCCTCAGGCCCCACCTAAAGTAATTGAGCGAGAAATTGTGACCACGTCAAAGAAGTAAAAAGCTTAAGAGCTTGATCTTTTTAGGAAGCCCACTCAGGCTTTAAGTAACCAAGATAGTGTCCAAAAAACGAGCGAACCACAGCAGTGATCTTCAGAAGCTGAGAAGGGGCTGCTCCATTTGTCAACATCGCCAAGCTCAGGAAGGACTTTTATACTGGTAAAAATGTCCTATATGCTTTGCGACTTTACCTGGACGTTTTGATCATAATGTGCTTGGGTTTTGATCATAATTTGCTCTCCTGCGCTGGCAGTTGAGATTAGGAGTTTTGTAACCGATAAGACTAATATTTTTTTGTCTGGCTCTAAAATTTGGTGGTCGGGTTGATTTTGTGGGCTTTTTGGTGGAAAAAAATTTCACCAGTGTAAATATGTTTAGAACTAGGATTAAGAAGTAGGTTAAGTCAAAAATATCTACTAAAGGTAAACCCAACGTGGCTGCAACAGTAGTTTGTTGGATTAAAAAATGCCCCCATTAAGTAACCATTCAAATCACATGAAGCTGACGTCACTTTATGAGCCAATTAAATTCAATTTAATACAGAATATTTGTTTATTAAAATGACGTCAGATTCTCGTGATTTGAGGATTACCTAATGGGGGGCATTTTTTAATCCAACAAACAACTGTTGCAGCCACGTTGGGTTTACTTTTAGTTCTTTAAAAGCTATAAACCTCAAACACTTTGTGTTTGCAGCGTTTGGAATTAAAACTCCCATTTGTGAAAGTTGAAAACTTCAATGTTCACGCGCTAATTGATATGGGAGCAATATGCAAGTTGGTAAGTGGAGATGTTGCTGCAAAATTTGAGAAGTTTTGCGGTAACCTACCTCAACAGGAATGATTGTGTCCATCTTTATTCACCCTGTCATTTTTGCAACATTGGGAAAGAGTAAGTTGAGGATCAGGAATCGCTTTGTGACTACCCTGGTTAAGGTCCAAGAATGCTTGAAGTTGAGGATTGGCGGAATCCAAAAATACTAAGTTGAGGATCAGTAATCAGGTCCAAGAATACTTGTTTCATCTAATAGTTAATTGGTACGGACATTATGCGGGAGTTGGGTAGGGTTTTATTTGATTTTTGGAGGAAAAATTTGTTTTGAAACAGAAAGGTTGGAATTGAGTTCCACCTTTCCTGAAAGTCTGAATATGACTTTGGACCCTCCTAAATGGAACCATATGGGTGAAGCAAAGAATGCTTTTGGGTATAAGCGTATTGTCTGGCATACCTGACACATATTGTCTGACCGTTAATGCTTCCCGATCCTTATTAAGACGGGCCCTTACCTGGCAAGATGCCTAGCTTAAATAAGGGATGGTAAGGCGATTATTGAAAATGGTTGGTTAGAAGGGGTTACCTCAGAACAGAAGGTTCTTAAGGGGCATGTTTAAGGGCACACTGTTAATTTTGACAATATTGAACAAGTGAAACGTGAAAAGGGTTACTACCACTAAAGTTTGACCCTGTGAAAAAGTTCAAATTATTAGATAGTGATTTGAGTAAAGATCAAAAAAACCAAGAGTTTAAACTGCTGTTCCCAAAATACACATGCAGGATGAACAAAAAGACCTTATGATTGAAATGTCTGTAAAAGGAATCTGCAGTGGGTTCTAAAGTTTGAAGTGCAGGACCCCAGTTAGGAATGAGGATTAACACCTGAAATTTAATTCGCTTTTGAAAGGCCTTGTGTTATTTAAAAATTGAACAAAATTCAGGGCAATGTTTTGGAGTGAGGTTAAATTATTAGACTGTCATTATGTTAATTTTTGCAGACTAAAACTTTTCACAAGTGAAATCCCAACTTTTTGAGTAAAAATGACGTGAAAACTACTGATAAAAACCAGTTTGGAAAGAAATTCACAAAAAGATGTTAAATTTGGGGCTAAAAATTCGGTGGACCTTGACAACAATAACACTTCACACAACCTAGTCCCTGACCTTTCCAAGGTCTGGTTGTTAGAAATTCAAAGTTTTATAAGCAACAACATGATAAAAAAATTGATGACAGCAGAAGGTACCTCCCCCACCCAACCTTAAGAATTACAGTGTGAATAAGGAAATCGTTTCTAAAACTGTTGCTCAGAATAGATGTAATTTGAGATGGAGAAGAGTTTTAAAACAAGTCATTAATGTGAGTAATTCTGTTTTAGGCAGGAATCGCCGGTGGAGCAGCGACGGTCCTGCAAATGTGGGCAGCCAGGGCACCAAGCGGTGTCCTGTGGACAGCAGGAGATTCAAGGTTCCCGGACCATTGCACAACCGATTTAGCATGAGGGCAATGCTTGCTGGGCATCTAATATGCCCCCAGTGGCGCTCAGCACCCAGCCATTTAATTAGACCAGTACAAGAGGCCGATACCTGCAAATTAGACCTGTACAAGAGGCCAGTACAGTGGCGCCACCGCCAACAGCAGCAAGCAGCTCCGGCAGTCAGTGGGACGCTGTAGAGCATCCAAGAAGCAGCTAGCGCTGAACATTGGAAGCACTGTGGAGGAACCAGAGAAGTTTGGACTAAAAGAGCAACTGGGGCAGCCATAATGAACAAGGTAGACCCCAAGGCGGACTAGAAGAACTGGAATGGGCTTAGGACTGATTGGTCAGCCCAGAAGAAAACTGACGCAGACCCCTTGGACTGGGTGGCTGCATTTTCAGCAGGTTTCCCCTGTGTGGACCCCCAGACAGCTTCAACCACTGTCTTTTCGGCAAGAAGACAATTTGGTGGATCCCTCAAGAAACTGCAAGAAGATGACATGAAAGGACCAGGCTAAACTCTGAAGAAAAAAAAACCTGTGGAATTTTGGGTTTTTTTATATAAGTTAGAAGCACTAAGTTGCATCAAGGGTTATATGTGCAAGTTAAAAAGTTTAAAAAAGGAGTGGAACCAAATGCAAAGAGAACGTCTCCCAAATGAAATATTGTAGTTTGGAATTTTTAGATAACCTTAAAGAGTGAGAAAAAAATGCGCTAAAAATTTTGATGAGTGTGTTATTGTGCATTAACTAGGTGTAAGGTAAATTTGTAACACACCTGTTTGATGGGATATCCATCAAACAGGCTCAAAATTTTTGGAAATAGCATTTTTGACCACTGGTCAAAAAAGGAATGTTTTTATGTCCAGATTATTTTTGATTCACTGGGAATGAGCTTACTAATTTTTGAAAACCAATTTTGAGAATAACTGGTTGTGTTTCTTTTCAAAGAAAAATTAGCTCAGGCGGTAGTGAAGCATAAATTAATCTGGTGAAGTTTAATGCATAGTAAACTAATTTTGCTTTGATTTGAATTAAAGGGTATTTTTCCCAGGACTTTGTGAATAATTTTTGTTAAAGAAATTTTTGCTGTTTTTGGGTTCTCACTAACCCATGATGCAACTGTGTGAGTTTAACTGTATTGTAAATATGGTGAAAAGTAAATAATTTCACACAGATTGACGTTTGACAACAGTGCAGAAAACGAATTGTTTTGGTGTAGATTTTTAACGCAAGTTGCCCAAGAGGGGTAAACAATGCATTGTCGTGTTAAAAATTAAGGGAAAAAATACGCAATGTCTTAGGTCAATCTTGAGTTGTTTGCCACACCCCACAAACACACACAAAAAGCAAGAACAAAAAACAAGTAAAATACAACAAAAAAGCAAGCAAAATATAAGTAAAGTGTAAATCGATCTAGCGCAAAGCACAGAATTCAGAAAAGTCCATAATGGACTGTTTTGGTTGGATTTTGATAATCCAAGAGGTGGGCACGAATGGCTGTTAGAGTGGTACTCTGATCCTCCCCCCAGCCTCTGGTTTCTGATTCTGGATGGCAGGTTCAGTTGCCTTTGTGTTGAGTTAATTTATATTTTACCTATTTTTGGTTTAAACAAAACAAATCATTAAATTTTCGCTCCAAAAGGGGGAATCAAAAATTTAGTTATAGTGTTTAAAAGTTTTGGGTTGATTTTTCGAAAAGAAATAAGGTGGGTCTTTGTTCTAGACAGTTTGAGTGGTACTCCCGTCCCCCCTTGATTTCTCAGGGAATAATTCAACAAAATTGTTAAGGACTCTGACAATTGACTTGGTAGCCACATAAAAAAGTTTATGTCAACTTTTTTTGGTTAAAAGGAGTTACAAATTTGGTTTTTGAATTTAAAACTTAAGATGTTCAGTTATAAGGGTTTGTCCCTCAGAAGAGTTAAGGAGTTTTGTTAAAAAAAACTTCAAAAGTTTTAGCCATAGGGTCAATATTAAACATTTTAGGTGCACTTACTAACCAGTATTGTATCTTTCAGTGCACTGAGTTGCTGACCATAAATAAAACCCTACAAACGTTAAATTGAAATTTTTGTTACACCTCGCTTTCTGGTTTTGAGTGAAAATATGCCAAAGGCCCTATTTTTAGCTGGGAGAAGGTGTGAAGGTGTAAAAAATAGCTTTAATATAACGTAGATTCCTTGATTTAATGGCAGTTGTTTTGCTATTTTTTATGCATGACAATTAATGGCAGTGCTCAAAAATGGCACAAAATTGTTTCACTTCTGGTGAAGAGTGGCATATTTTTCCTTAATATAATATTATTATATATTTTGCTATAACTAATTAATATAAAATATTCTTATATTGGCAATAAATTTTTCGTAAGTTTTCATTAAAAACAGGTAAAATGATGTTTTTATATAAAAAGGCGAAAATTAAACCACGCTTATGTTCTCAGCTACCAGTATTTTACCTATAAAACCTATAAAACGCATAAAAATCTATTGCATGCAAACTTTAAAACTAAACAAATTTTAAGTTTCATCAACTATACAAATTTTATCGATTGAATACTTTTTGTGTGATGCGTCAAAAGACCACATAATTAAAAAGCACCATATTTTACGACATAATTATTATGTGGTAAAATATGGTGCAACGAAAATGTTTTAACAAAACAAACAAACGTCTAGGTTCATCTTTTTGTATTTAAATGTGACCACAAAAACAGAGCAGGTGTGTTATGTGTCTGTTTATGAGAAAAGCGTTTATGATGTGTCATGTCAAGTTCCACTGTCTTCTGATTACATTTGCATGGAGGTGTTAAAAAAAAAGAAACACATAGGAACTGATTGTTTTTGTTGTATAAAAACCAAAATTTGACCAGCGCATTGGAAAACAAGAGGCACTTAATATTAATCAGCTGATTATCTTCTTGAGTTACATTACCAGACCTGTGCACTGCCCCCAAGGTTTTATTGGCAATTTCAAAACAGAGGGGGCACGGGGGGCAACTTTTTTGAAATGGGGGGCAAGCAGGGGAAAAAGAAGAAAAAAGAGAAAAAAAGAAGGGAAAAGGGAAAAAACGGACAAAAACGCGAAAATAAGGTAAACATAGGTCTAAAATGGCTTAAAATACATTGAAATCTATATATAAATAGATGTAATGTATGTATGTGTGTATCTGTTTGTCTGTGTGTTCCCTAACTCCTCCCTAACCACACAACGGATTAAGGTAAATGAGGTATTTTTTGAAAGTTTATACCTCAGGGAATGTGGTAATGAGGTTGAAATTTTGGAACAACTTACATGGACATCTTTATACTGGACAACGCATTTTCACCAAAGATGGATTTTGGAACTTAAAAAATTTTTTGTCTATGAATTGGCTTAAACTTATTAGTAAGAGTAATTAGCCAATGTAAAGCCAGAATATCATGTTTTTTGAAAAAAATAATCATGGACATCTTTATACTGAACAACGTTTTTTTCACTAAAGAAGGGAATTACCGTGCTCCCCAACCACAAATGGGATTGGGCTAAATGAGATACCATTGCAAAGCTTACAGTCTGGGCTGGGAAATGTCATAAAGGTTAAAATTTAGAAAAAAATTGCATAGATCAAATCAAGAATTTTTTGTTTTTGAATTGGCTTGAACTTATTGATAAGAGTAATTAGCCAATGGTAAACCAAAATTTCATGTTTTTTAGTAAGATTAAGATGGACATCTTAATGCTGGACAACGTTTTTCACTAAAAAAGGGAACGACCTTCCTCTTCAACCAGTAAAAAAATTGGGCTAAATGAGATATCATTGCAAAGCTTAAAAACAAGGAAATGTCAAAGAGGTTGAAATAAAAAGATACCATCAACATCTTTTGGTTGGACAAGACATTTTCACAAAAACAGGGCCTATGGACTTTGAAAGTTGAAAAATTTTTTATCTTCAAATTGGTTCAAATTTATTGATAAGAGTAATTTGCCAATGTAAAGCCAGAATATCATGTTTTTGGAAAAATGAACATGGACATCTTTATGCTGGACAACGTTTTTTCACTAAAAGGGGCAACAAACTTTCTCCTTAACCCCAAAAAAGGATTGGACTAAATGAGATATCATTGCAAAGCTTAAGTCTTAAGGAATGTTATAAAAGGGTTGAATGTTTCAAAAAAAAATAACAAGGACATTTTTATGCTAAACAACGCTTTTTGACCAAAAGGGAGGGGTCCTTCAAGCCAACCACAAAACGGATTGGGCTAAATGAGGTATCATTGCAAAGCTTACAGTCTAGAGAATGTCATAAATGGGTTGAAATTTAAAAAAATAAAATGGACATCTTTATACTGGACAACATATTTTTACCAAAAAGGAAAAGACCTTCCTCCCCAATCACAAAAAAATTTGGGTAAATCAGATATTATGGGTAAACCATATAGTTCAGGGAGCATCATAAAAAAGTTGAAATTAGTAAAAAAAAATAAAATGGACATCTTTATGCTGGACAAAATATTTTTACCAAACTGGGGAAAGACCCTTCCCCCAATCGACAAAATGGAGTGTGGGTAAACTGAGGTATCATTGTAAAGCTAAAAGTCATGGGAACGGCATAGAAGGTTTGAATTTTGAAAAAAAATTAGTAACTGAATATAAAAAATGTCGGAAAAATTTTTTGACAGCCGTATGGCTGACACGGGCTACTTGTAGGCTAAAAACTCGCGATGATGGTGTCATCAGAGGTCAAAAATGACGTCGTAATTTTAGGGTACTTTTTCATTTTCTGGCGGGGGGGGGGGGTAAAAAAACGGGGGGAGGCAAATCCTCCAATAAAATGGGGGGAATTTCCAGACCATGCACAGGTCTACATTACTGACAATGTTTTGTCATGTGCAGAAAACTTAATTAAATAGTGACTATCCAGTTTTTTTCTTTAATTAAATACTGATCCCTGCGGAATAAAAAGTCTCAAATAAGAAGTTTAAATATTTTTAAAAAGGGAAAAATTTAATGAATCCATAAATAACTACGCTTTTGGTTTTAGTTTTGAATCTCTTGTTAAAAATGATTTTTTAATGAAATGTTTCACTTATGCCCTTTAATCCGTTATTTAAGAAAAATTATTAAAATTTTTTACTGTACATACAGCCCGTCGATTTTCTAACCCTGGTTTAACGCAATTCAAAAAAGAAAAAAGACTTATCTTCAAAGAAAATAAGGCTTTTTAGAATAGAAAAATTTTATAAAAAACAATCAATAAAAACACATTAAGTCTCAGGAGCAAGACTAAGTTTGACATTAAGATTCTGGTGTGTTTTTTTTTAAATGATGATTCTTGCAAAAAAAATTGATCTATAGACAAGGATGGTAGGTAAATTATACCCTAATTTTCTTAAGCAAAAAGGTTTAAAAAGCTATAATTAAAAATATATAGTTTTTCTCATTAACTTTGTATGGTGCTTACACTTATCACGACGCAAAGTCGTTTTTACCTGTGTTAAAAAAACGGTGTGCCACCACGCCATAAATCTAAAAACTGGTTCATACTTATGACAAAATGTCCTTTGGACAAAGTTCAAAGGACAATTTTAGAAAAGCCAAAACTTTTTTGGACAAGCCAAAACGTCCTTTGGGCTTTTTCCTTTAAACGAAGTATGAATGCTACTTAGAATTTGTCCTTTGGAAAAAGTCCAAAGGACAAAATCGAAAGGGAAAAGTACAAAGGACAAAAAGTATGAACACGTTGTCCTTTGGATTTTGTCCGTTGGACTTTGTCCTTTGGACAAAGTCCAAAGGACGTTTTTACGCTGTATTTGTCCAAAGGACGTTTTGTCATAAGTATGAACCAGCCTTAAGTGTTTAAAAACATTGAATCGGTTAGAGTATTCACTGTAAAAAAATAACTAAAAAATACGGTTATGAACGGTTAAATGTATTATTTTTTAAAATTTTAAACAAAAATGCCGTGTTTTAATTAAATAGATATTCTATTGGCGCATCAAGATTGAACCAAGAAGATTACAATGAACTGTTCACACAGTATAGGCGTATAAGCTAAACCTTTGGTTGCAGATTTATATTGTGATTTCTGCAACAGGCTTTTAGTTGTTGCTAATCTGTGTTATCTTAAAGCCAATTTTCAATCATGGTGGAAATCCTGCGATTACATTTCGTTTTCTTTGACACAGTAAGATTAGAAATTGTTTGTTTTATGCTTATCATTTTATTATTTGATTATTATGTATTATTATGTGAATTTTATTCTGAATTTGCAAATTTGAGTAATCAAGTTCGGTTAAACGTGTGGTATCCCCTAAATTGTTTGCATTTTTAGTACAAAAACTCTAACATCTTACTCGTTTTGACTTTGCGAATTGCATGCTCTAACAGTAAAAATCTCGTACATCGTCAACCAAAACGGTTTTTTACTGGCATACAAGTAAGAAAATACTGGTTGCGTCAGTAACCAGTAAAAAAAATTGCTGGTTTCAACGGTAACAAGTAACAGTAACACTCTTCAAGTGAAACCAGCAATTTTTTTTACTGGTTACTGACGCAACCAGTATTTTCTTACTTGTATGCCAGTAAAAAACCGTTTTGGTTGACGATGTACGAGATTTTTACTGTTAGAGCATGCAATTCGCAAAGTCAAAACCAGTAAGATGTTTTAGAGAGAACAATAAATGAGTATTTTGGTTGGTGGGTAGTATATCCTCATGATCCAAACAACATGCCCTTAACATGAACTTGTTTAAACCGCAATATTTTTAAATTTTATCGATTTCAAATAGACATAATTTTTATAAAACGTATAAATAACAAAATTTGGATTGATTTATTAAAAAGGCAGGAAATTGTTAGTGATTACTTTGTAAAATAATCTACTAAAGTGTTTAGTAAAAGCATATAATCTACTATCTACTAACTTCAGTAGTAAATTTTTCATATATTTTTACTTAACTACTTGAATTAGTAAAAAATCTACTAATTATTTGACTGGTTCCTTTTCAAGGAATTAATTAGTAGTTTTGTTCTTAAAAAGTTACTAACTGTTTTAAGAGAGTACTTCAAACGTTAACAACCCGGCTACTGACGATTAAAGCGAGCCATTCCGCCAGAGATGGATTAAATAAATTCGCCGTTAAATACCTAATCTCAAGACTTGAGGTTGGTCGGTCTTGGAGATCCAGTCACTCAGGCTAAGTTTAAGACCTGCCACAAAAACTATCTAATCCAACCGAGGTTCGATACAAGCGACGCCATCTCAAAATATTAAAATGAAACTCATGTAGAAAATTGCAAATAGGAAAACAAGTGTTAAAACTTTTATAAGGGCCAAAGTGATTTGTTAATTAAAGAGTCTCTCCACATACGTAAATCTGGCCCAGAAATAAATATACAACAAATGTAGGAGCCGCTTTATTTGTTTTAATAATATCATGTCAGCGTTAAACATTTTTTCTCTTTTTTTGGTTTTTACGTCTTATATTTTTGCTGCTTTTTGCTCTTTTTTGTCAAAAAATATTGTTTTTCTTAAACGGTTTTTTTAAAAAAATTCTTACCAGTGGCATATCTTTTTATTATCTTACACATCATTTTTATATAGTTTCTCCTTTTCGCTTCTTTTTATAATTTTTCACATTTTTACAAACTTTACCTCTTTTATTACCTGACGCGCTAGTTTTAAATGTTCTTTTTAGTACATATCCGTTTGTATTTTTATATGTAAATTATTGCAATGTATTTATGTTTTATTCCTGTACTAATCTAAGTTTATTTTATAGCCTAACTGACGATGGTAAACATGTTTTACCGAAAGCTTTTATAATGATAAAGGTATTAGCACTTGTTTTCCTATTTGCAATTCGATTACGGTTTCCACGTTCTAAAAGCTTACATACTATAATCATGTAGAAAAATTCTAACCTGTGGAATTTCTGCCTGCGCGTCTTGCGGAGTTCAATTCACTGCGCCAGTGATAGACGAGTAGTTTAGAAATAATAAAATAAAAACAATGAGCAGAACCCGCTGGGCAGCAGGGCTTTTATACCCTGGGGTAAAAATGTTTGTTTTGAGACCCAATACAGTAAATTGGCATATGCGCAATAAGTGCGCGCGTTTAAAAATTGGTTTTTTAAAATTATGCACGGGTGGTATTTTTGACGTTTTACAGCTTGTCCGTTTTACAACTTGTCACGAGTGATATCCTACTGTAGTGCTTCACTAACCAAAATAAGTTTATTATGTGTGTTATATTTTAGTGATATTTAATTGTTATTCATAAATCAAAGCTCAAAATATCTTTTGTTTTAAATTGTAATATAAAAAAGTAGTGGATATATACTTTTATATTTTATAATTGAAACTAACTGTGCTATGCTATTCATAAAACTTTTCGACCCGGTCCAAAACGAACTGGTTCCGCTTTTACGCAGACCGGTCTGCGTAAAAAGCGGTCCCACTCCGTTATTGCAAATGCAATGCACACGTCTAAATCAGCTGTTTCGTTTGTCAGAGAATTGTTCACATTATTTTTAAGTTTTAAAACTTAATGAATTAATTAATATTTAATAAATCTTGCAACTGATATTCTAATTTCAACGTAGAATTGTAATAATGAAGAAATATTCAGTTTTTTAATAGTTTTACGCAAATTCGATTAAGTGTGCATAGTAGAAAAGCGGTGTACTCGCGATAAATAGTACCATGATTAAAAAGGCTGGGAACGTTTTTTTTTTACGCAGACCGGTATGCGTAAATAGCGGACCAAGTCCGTTCTAGACCAGGGCTGGGCTGGTACTCACCAACATTTGCCGTCTTATTTTCGAAAACCCAAAAAATAAAATTCAATAAATCTCAAATAAATCAAAAAACAAAGTATTTTGTGAAAAGAAAATATTAAAACTAATATAGCAAAAAAAGCTATGTATAAATTGCACAAAAATTTGGATGTATTTAATGGTTTAAATTGACAAGAGCATCTTAATTTCACTGTATATTGGTGCAAAAATAGCCAAACACCAAAGACCAAATTTTTGTATTCAGTACAAATGTGCTAAACGCGTCACCAAAATCCACTCGGTTTGTGAAATACATTAAAAAAATAGTTAAAACTTGTTTAGTAGTCATTTCAAGGATAAAAATTTTAGTTTTGCCCTTTAAACCGCGATCAAAGTACTATTTTAGTTTGGTGTTTGGTTATTTTTGCACCAAAATACGGTAAAGTTAAGATGCTCTTGTCATTTTAAACGATCGAATACATCTAATTTTTTGTGGAATTTATATAAAGCTTTTTTTGCTTTATTAGTTTTCATATTTTTATTTAACAAAATACGTTCGTTTTCCATTTATTTAAGATTTATTGAATTTTATTTTGTATGTTTTCAAAAATCCGGACGGAAAATGTTGGTGAGTACCAGCGGTCGCATTCTGAAGAAACCCTTATATTTACCCCAATAAATCCATTTCAAAGAAAATAAAAAATATAAATAAACCTGCCGCATATGGGACAGAAAATGATTGCAATGAATTTTTTTAAATTTTTTTTCTCGCGCCGCAAAACCACCTCGCGCAAAATAAAAAATTTATTTAATGCGCGCATTTTATTTTTTATTAAATTAATCCTACCAGAGAAAATATTTAACCACCTCTGGAGTTAGATAAAAAATTCTTATTCTTAAAACAATAGAAAAAATTTAACCCGACTTTTACCTAGGTAAAATTGATTTTTCATGTAAAAAAAGTTAACCCGGGGTAACTTTTAACCACGCGTGAGAATGCGCGCCCAGGGCTGGTACTCACCAACATTTGCCGTCCAGATTTTTGAAACCTAAGAATAAAATTTAATAAATCTTGAATAAATCGAAAACCAATGTATTTTGTTAAATAAAAATATTAAAACTAATAGAAGGAAAAAGCTCAGTATAAACTGTACATAAATTTTGATGTATTTGTTGGTTTAAAATGACAAAAGCATCTTAACTTCACCGAATTTTGGTGCAAAACTAACCGAACACCAAAGACCAAATTTTTGTATTCAGCACATGAGATTTATTGAATTTTTTTAGGTTTTTCAAAAATCCGGACGGCAAGTTTTATGAATAGGACAGTAATAATATTTTTAAAATTTTTTTACCCGTCCGACCACGGTCCATTCCATTCTTTTTCTCCCCAAGGATTTTGAAGTCGTATTAGCATAAATCTGTTTGAAGTTTGATTTAAATTTCTGTTTGTTAAAATACCGACGTTAGTCATTTTAGTTATCTGAAATCAAATGAATATGTACTTAACCCGTTCCCGTAATTGCCTTTTCCTCCACTACAACCGTGAAACGTTCGTGCGACCTATGTCATACTTCCGTCATACCTAATTTTTTGCGGGAGTAGTGAGCGAGCAAGATGAAATGGTTAAAGCCGTATGGTGGCAATATGCAGATTTTTGTCACCGATACAGTGTATTACCTAGGATATTTCATGTTGCATATTGCTACCGTACAGCTTTAACCATTTCAATTTGCTCGCTCACTGGGCACTATTCGTGCACAAAAATTATGTATGACGGAAGTAAAACCTAGGTCATGCGAAGAGCTTACTGCGGTAAGGTTTACATACGCCATTTGTCATACGAAAATACCACCACCAAGATTTCACCTTTGTCGTACGAAGGTCTCACGGTTGTATCGGTGGTAAAGGCCATTATGGGAACGGGTTAAGTTAATTCCAGCGAGGCCGCTGGTATTATGGCCGGATCCTTCATTTTGTAATTTGTTAATTAAAATTAGAATAACTCAGTTAAACCTTAACCAATTTACAAATATATGTAATTTGTTATGCTTAATCGTTTAATGTATAAAAAGTAATAAATAAAAAAAAAACATATTTTGCATAAAAATGCAATTGCAAATTTGAGCATTTGGTAAAAACCGGACATAACGCTTTTTTTAAAATTGTAATAACTCAGTTGAATATTGCGGGAATGACTTTAAAATTTAACCGTATATGTAATCAATTCTGCTTAATCGAATGGTGTTAAACATTAGTTTATACATGAAAAAATGTCTTGTACTAAACTGGATAATCAAATTAGGTTGATGTAAAAAACGGTTATGCAGCATTATGATACATTTTTTAAAACTTAAATAACTCAGCTAATTATGGCTCAATTAACTCAAAAATTAAAAGGTATATGTAACTAAACCTGCTTAATCGATTATCATTAAAAATGTGTGTATCTACACAAAGTAAGTATATCTTACAGAAGCAAAAAGGCAAATTTTTCAAGTGTTTTAGAAGCGTAATGCTGACTTCAATTTATAATAACTCAGCTTAATAATAATCATTACACTAAAAATTTAAACGACTTATGTAAAAAAGTCCGCGTAACTGATCGATAATAAATGTGTATATATTCATAATAGAAGTGACTTCTAAAAAGCGGATATGTATTGAAAAAAAATTTTTTTGTAACACTGTCTTTAAATTTTAATAACTCCACTGAAAATTAATCAAATGTCTTTAAATTTGGAAGGTTTATCTAATTAAAGATGCTTAATCAATTAAAACTTAATTTATATTAAATGCATAGGGAATCTGTCTGGTACAATAATAAATACGCAAATTTTTTTTGTGCTTTAAAACGCGTAACGCTCTAAACATTGAAATAGCTCAGAAGAATATAGGCGAATAAACTAGAAATTTCAAAATTATATGTAGTTAAGAATTCTTATTTGTTTAATACTAAATATGTATATATTTACATAAAAATGTAAAATAAAAAAGCAATTATTGTTGTAAAAAGTGTCAGCGCAAATAACGCAAATAAATGAAAATGAAACCCTTTCCCCCTAAAATTTGGGGATATCACTGGACACCCCATAAAATTTGATGGACCGCAGCACTGAAAACGCTAAAAATGTGAGGTATACCCCAAGATTTTTTTGAGAACCCCTCTTCAAATTTGGTAATCAGGTTTACCCACCAAAATTCAGGAGGCTGTCCACCTATGGTTTGGCACTTATTAACAGAATTAGGTTATAACAACTAAAATTTTTGTCATAGGTGCCCCTCCCAAGAAGGAGGGAGCAGTAAACCTCCCCTTCTTCTTTCTCATTCAAAAGCAACCCACCTTCCTTCTAGGTAGGCAGGGGTTTATACCCCCAAAAAATATCTCAGCCCTTGTCGACACCCCTCCCTCTAAAATTGGGGATCCCAAGTTCTAAAAACATTAAAAATGGCTTATCTGGGGTATACCAAAAATTTTTTGGAAGTCCCCTGCCCAAACTTGAAGGATTAGGTCTACCCCTAAAATCAATGAAGCTACCCACCTATTTTTAGAGGCCTTTTTTGGCCTACCATCTGCTTACCACCTACCTAATTGTGACCTTCTATTTACCAATGCCAAAAAATTTTAAACCCCCTTTAATTTTACAATTTTTTATCTAATATAAATTTATGTATATGCTTTTAAATACATGCATACATGGGCAAGTTGGTGTGGATTGGAAGAAATGTTACTTCTGGTTAAATTTTTTTGTAAACACATTCTTATTTCTATATCTATATAACACATCATTTTTTATCACATTGAGAGTGCATTCTTCTTGTACCTTTTTGATTTTGCTCTTTGATTCTTCTTATGCTTTAACCCATAGGTGGGCAGCGTCCCAGATTTTAAAAAGGGATATACCCAACCCCTCAATTTGAAGGAGAAGTGTCCCAAAATTTTTTAGCGTTTTTAGTGCTGGGATCTCCCAAACTTTAGGGTGGGGGCCGTGTCTAAGGTACCCCCAAATATTGGGGGGTGGGGGTGTCACCAGTTTTTAGATTTTAGGGGGGTTATTATAACCTCTAACCTTACCCATTTCCACCTATGAGCAAAACCCCTACCCCCCCCCCTTCCCCGCCCACCTATGCTTTAATCCCCTTTTATTGGGTTAGTAAGATTAAGATTGGATATTAGGTTCTAAGTAATTTTAAAAAATTTTTGTTTATCAAATTGTCTATTAACCAAATATTTGCTTCTCTGCAGTAATTTTTATGAAAATCAATAGAAAATATAAAAGTTTGGAATATTATAGAAATAAACAATCTGCAAGAAGCGCGGAAAAAATAAATATATATTTTTAATTTAACATTATATGTGGGTGGATTGGGCGTCTGGTTTACCCTAAATATTAAGGGGTATTGAAAATTGTGAGATTTTTTGAGGGAGAAAAGTAAACCCAACCTCCCCCTGCTTATCTATGCTCCTCCTTAAGCTAGGATAGATTGGGCGCATAGGTGGGCAGTAAGGAAGGGAAGGGGTAGGTTATACCCACTAAAAAAGCTATTGAAACCTTCCTTTTAAAATTTGGGGGGTGCCCTGAACAACCACCCCGCTGTCTAAAATTTGGGGAGTCCCAGCACTAAAAATGCTATAAATAAAGCATTTGGGAAATCCCCCCAAAAATTTTTTTCAGGACACCCCCTTCCAAATTTTTATCAAAATTTACAGTAAAAAAATATAAAATATTTGGAACACTATGGACCTATCTAGCATTACAAAATTTTGGGTCCGCGGTTCCACTGCAAAATCAGAATTCATTATGAAACCAATTATTTTTACCAAATTTTTTTGGAAACCGAAGATTAAACAACAATATTAAAACAATTTCGAATACTTTTGTTAACTTCTGACCATTATTTAGAGCAATTTTAAGCATTAATATGGTTTTTCATATCCAAATTTTTTTTGGTTAACCAGAAAAAAACATTTTGCAAAAACTTTGTGTTTAAACGAGTAAAAGTCGTTTTTTATCTTAAGATGTTAAAACTTTTTAATTTTAATGAAACAAAGTAACTTTCCAACGGTTTAAAATTAAATAAAACAAGTTTTGAAGTGTTTTACTCCATTGAAAATGACTACCAGTGTCTGTATTTTTTTTGTTGTGCAGCCAGAATTGCAGTGTAAAAATAATCGCAGTGCAAATAAAGCAGTAGATTGCAAAAAAATCGCAGTTCCCACTACAAGAAAACTAGCACTGTGTTAAAAATCGCAGCGCGGGAAAACTAGCAGAAAATGGCAGATTTTTGTGAGAAAAATCGCACAAAAATTCAAAAGTGTTTTTGGTCAAATATTTAGTGTAGAGTCAGACATTTTCTTGTGTTATATATTCTTGGTTATATTAAATTTCACTTAAATCCCATTTTGAAGCTCATAATACCTGGAAACATGTTTTTCTTTACCATTTTTGTAAAGCTAATTTCTAAAAACGATTTATTTATTTTATATATTTATTTGCATATTGCCAAACATAGCTAAAGCATTTTAAAAATGCACTGAAATAAGCTGATCCTTTATTAGTAAAAACTGATTAATATTGTTTACAATTTCTAGTATATCAATACAATTTTTTGTGTTATTTTAAAATTAAACACGTCAGGATTTTAAGGACCCTAAAAATGTCATATAGTATTCATGATCACGTCATATATGTTTTGCTCTGTGGGAATGGTTGTGGGAGAGCTGTCAGAATCACTTTTAGCCAATTAACGCTGGAAAAAATTGGAATTCCAATGGATGAAAGATGAAAATGATTCTATAACGTCATAACTCTGTGAAGGAATTTAACATTGAACAATTTCCTTTTAAATGCGAGGGTTTTGATTATTGTGAATGTTAGAAAAGCGTTAACATCAGAATTTTAATAGCCTTCAAAAATCTAACTGTATTTAATCGTGGCTATATATGTTTTGTTCAATGTTAATGGTTGTCAGAACACCCAAAATTTTACAAACAATAATAATAATAATAATAAACGCTTAAAACGTGTAAAAAAGTTTTATTTTAGCGCTTTTGGCTGAATTTAAGACTTTTTCTTCGTTTTGAATAAAATAGCGGTCTCCCCTCCCAAAAATTGGAACTTATCAGGAGTTCTTCCCATATTTTGGGTACCCAGCTATACCCCAAGCAGGACCTTTACATCCACTTGTAATAGAATTCAAATACAATAAAATTTAAAACAGGTATGGAATAAAAAATCTTCAACCATTTAAAGCTAATATTAACGGCCGCCGGTTACAAGACAAGACTTGAACTAGTTTAGTTTAACTTGTGTAAAACAACCAACCACCCGTAAACGAAATTTGGACAAAAAAATAATAACAAATTATAGCTGTATTGTAATGCCCCACAATCAGCGCTACCGAAATACAATTTTTTTATGTTTTTCAAAATAGGAAAGATATTATTGCCGTCAGCAAATCAAAAGTTTCTAGCAACTAGACTAAGCTTTTAGCTATAGTGATTGTCACGGCAAGGGCCAATTTTCAACACGCGTTTTGCGGCTCAATTTAAGGTGAGCCTCATTTAAATTTACTTTAAATGGGGTACTGTGTCTTTTTTTGAAGAAGTTTCATTGGTTTACGGAAAAAAAGCACCCGTGGCAAAGGCGGAAAAAAAGCACCCGTGGCTAAGGCGGAAAAAAAGCACCCGCGCGCAATGCGGAAAAAAAGCACCCGAGCGCAAGGCGGAAAAAAAGCACCCGAAAGGAGCGCATGACAAATCTTGTACGGCGACGTTTATTTATTACGTTATCACTATTGTATACACATTTGTTTTTTAGGAGTTTTTTAAATTTTGACCATACAATGTTGTTAATTATAGATAGCAAACCTTTTCAGTAGTTTAATGTTAGAATTTTTAAATAAATATTTTCAAATTGAATCACATAATTGCGTAAAAAACGAAAATACTTTTACAAAAGTTTTAAATATTAAATATTATATTTTTGTTTTAAGTCAAAGTCAGTTTTGTTCCAGAAAACATACAACACATAAGCATAATTCAACATTCAACATTTCTTGGTTTTTTAATAAGTTTTGAAAAAAATTTAATTTACAAAAAAATTTGACTTAATAATCTATGGCATCTTTCTTTAATTATCATGAAATTCATAGGAAAATAGGGCGGAGCTCCGGAGTTCCTTTCCGCTTTTTTGGAGCTCAGCAATACGTTTGTTCTTCGTTCAGTTATACCAAGGGGGAAAGAATATCCCGGGATAGCGTTTCCGGGGGAAGAAACTATACCGAAATATGTGTAATTTTTTCCGGGGGAAAAATTTTTGGGGAAAAGATATCCCTTAGCACCGGCATTTTTTGGATTGTAACCTTAAAAAAGTATCTAAAATTTTTTTTAATTAAAAAAAAAGTTTTTACATTGCCCAAAATCTTAACTTTTGACTTTTTTTCCTTTGCACTTGGATTCGAGACAAGAAATATGCTTAATTGGTGCGGTAAAATATCGTGCTTTTTACAGTGAAAACAATTAAGGCTGGTTCATACTTATGTAAAAACGTCCTTTAGACAAAATCCAAAGGACGTTTTTACATACGTTTATATACGCTGTGTTTGTCCTTTGGACTTTGTTTAAAGGATGTTTCTACATAAGTATGAACCAGCTTTTATCCTGACAACCTTCTGTTATGTTAAAATCCGTCGTCTGATTTCCGCTTCATTCCAAATTTATGGGATTTGTTTTTTCTCGCCCTATATATAACTAAGTAACACAATTTTGTGAGTCATGATTTGTATTATCCACTTTTGGTTTTTACAGTAATATAAATTCCTATGACACTAAAAGTTTTAATGTGCGTTAAAACAAGCTAATTCAGAATTTCTGGTGAAAAACCATGAATTAAAAATTTTCAACAGGAAACATTTGAAAAAGTTCGACTATTTCGTTTACTATGGCTGATTGTTTTTTTCATGTTGACTATTGTTCCTTGATAAATATTTGATCTACTTTCAAACAAAATTAAATTTGCATAATTACGAAATTTTTAAAAATTTAAATAAGGATATACTATTGTAGGTTGCGTCAGCCTTTTTTTGCAACTTACAAAAATGTGAAAACTGTTGTTCTTAATAATATTGCTACTGATATGCTGTACTGTGAAGTAATTTGTTAAAAAACAAAAGTTATATATATATTAGAACTATATTTAAACCAAATAGTTTTATATTATGCAATATTTTTCTGAGTTATTATTCTAAAACGGAAGTAAAACAATAAAAGCAAGGCATGATTTATTAATGATTGTTACAACAGGTAAGGCACGTTAATAGGAAGACTCAAAGGCTTTTACATACCAGATCTACCTCTGAGAATAACTGTTTCGTTTGTTGTTATTTTAAGTTGTGCAGATTGGTCCAGTTGACATTTATTGCAGGCGTACGTTTTATCACCACTAAAGATCACAAAAAAGTAAAATCAGAAGAAAAAACAGAATGAAGCTGAAGCAAAACGTGCAGATTAATTGATGTTTTAAAATCAGAAACAAGCTAACATTTCTATGACTAAAGGCCAGTAACGTTTGATTCAGTTCCGAAATAAATTTAAACCCCGAAAGTGGATAATACAAATCATGACTCACAAAATTGTGTTACTTAGTTATATATAGGGCGAGAGAAAACAAATCCATAATTTGGAATGAAAGCCGTGAGTAGTTAACGGACAGATTTTAACATAACGGAGGTTGTCAGGATAAAAGCTGGTTCATACTTATGTAAAAACATCCTTTTCAAAACAGAAGTCCAAAGGACAGACGCAGCGTATAAACGTATGTAAAAACGTCCTTTGGGACTTTGTCTAAAGGATAACTTTACATAAGTATGAACTAGGCCTAATTGTTTTCACTGAAACACGAAATATTTTACCGCCGATCGCAGCGCGGGACATTCTTGGTCGAATCCGAAGTGCGCAAAAGAAAAAGTCAAAAGTTAAGATTTTGGGCAATGTAAAAACTTTTTTTAATTAAAAAAAAACTTTATACTTTTTTAAGGTTACAATCCAAAAATGCCGGTGTCAAGGAAAATATTTCCCCCCCCCCTAATTTTTCCCCCCCCCCCGGAGAACTATACAAATTTTTTCCGGGAGAGTTTTTAGGGTGAAAAGAATATCCCTTGACACCGGCATTTTTTGGATTGTAACACTTAAAAAAGTATAAAATTTTTTTTAAATTCAAAAAAAGTTTTTTTACATTGCCAAAAATCTTAACTTTCTGACTTTTTTTCCTTTTTGCGCACTTCGGATTCGACCAAGATGTTCCATGCTTGATTGGTAAGATTAATATTTCGTGTTTGATTGAAAACAATTAAGGCTGGTTCATACTTATGTAAAAACGTCCTTTAGACAAAATCCAAAGGACGTTTTTACATACGTTTATACGCTGTGTTTGTCCTTTGGACTTTGTTCAAAGGATGTTTTTTACATAGGTATGAAACCAGCTTTTATCCTGACAACCTTCTGTTATGTTAGAATCCAGTTCATTTATGATTACCGCTTTCATTCCAAATTTATGGGATTTGTTTCTTCTCGCCCTATATATAACTAAGTAACACAATTTTGTGAGTCATGATTTGTATTATCCCACTTTTCGGGGTTTAAATTTATTTCGGATGCTTAACGTTACTGGCCTTTAAGTCATAGAAATGTTAGCTTGTTTCTGATTTTAAAACATATAATCTGCACGTTTTGCTTCAGCTTCATTCTGTTTTTTCTTCTCGATTTACTTTTTTGTGATCTTTAGTGGGTGATAAAACGTACGCCTGCAATAAATGTCAACTGGACCAATCTGCACAACTTGAGAAATAACAAAGCAGAACAAAACAGTTATTCTCAAGGTAGATCTGGTATGTAAAAGCCTTTGAGTCTTTCCTATTAACGTGCCTCTATCATCAATCATTAATAAATCATGCCTTGCTTTTATTGTTTTACTTACCATTTCATAAAATGCAATAAAATATTGCATAATATAAAGCTTGTTAGTTTAATTGTAGTTCTAATATATTTATAACTTTTGTTTTTTTAACAAATTACTTCACAGTACAATATATCAGTAGCAATATTATTAAGTACAACAGTTTTCACATTTTGTAAGTTGCAAAAAAAGTTGACGCAACCTACAATAGTATATCCTTATTTAAATTTTTAAAATTTTGTAATTATGCAATTTTAATTTCGTTTGAAAGTAGATCAAATATTTATCAAGGAACAATAGTCAACATGAAAAAAACAATCAGCCATAGTAAACGAAACAGTCCTAAATTTTCAAATGTTTCCTGTTGAAAATTTTTAATTAATGGTTTTTCACCAGAAATTCTAATTAGCTTGTTTTAACGCACATTAAAACTTTTAGTGTTATAGGAATTTATATTACTGTAAAAACCAAAAGTGGATAATACGAAATCATGACTCACAAAATTGTGTTACTTAGTTATATATAGGGCGAGAAGAAACAAATCCCATAAATTTGGAATGAAAGCGGTAATCATAACGGACGGTTTTTAACATAACAGAAGGTTGTCAGGATAAAAGCTGGTTCATACTTATGTAAAGCGTCCTTTGAACAAAGTCCAAAGGACAAACTGCCGCGTATAAACGTATGTAAAAACGTCCTTTGGATTTTGTCTTAAAGGACGTTTTTACATAAGTAGGAACCAGCTTTTATTGTTTTCACTTAAACACAATATTTTTTCCGCACCAATTAAGCACGGGACATTCTTGGTCGAATCCGAAGTGCGCAAAGGAAAAAAAGTCAAAAGTTTAAGATTTTGGGCAATGTAAAAACTTTTTTTTTTAATTAAAAAAAAATTTTATTCTTTTTTTAAGGTTACAATCCAAAAAATACAGTGTAGAGGGATGTGTTTCCCTAAAAATTTTCCCCCG
>JASAMX010018025.1:0-13903 GCA_030248175.1 Microlaimidae sp. YZB2_3 | reverse complement strand
CGTTTTATCTTGTTTATCTTCAGGAGAAAAACTTATATAGACTTTTGCACCGTCCTCAAAGAGTTTGATTTTTAAATTACGAACACAATCTACTAAATCATTAATATAGATTAAAAACAAAAATGAACCTAACACAGACCCTTGAGGGACGGAGCCAGATACCTTGTACAGAGAAGACTCGTGATTATTTATAACAAAAAATAAAACTTCTGTCAGTTAAAAACGATTCAATCCATTTGAGCATTCGCCTTGTCACTCCAAAATTTTTTATCCTGTGCAAAATTTTTTGATGAGAGACCGTATCAAAAGCTTTAGCAAAATCCAAATATATAATATCCGTATTTTGTTTGTTTTTTAAAGCCAATGTGAAATCATTTACACTTTCTAGCAGTTGGGTTATGGTTGAACTGTTAACCTTAAAGCTAAATTGGCACCTTGACAATATTTTATTAAAAAAAGGTTGAGAGTTCATCCTTAACCATTCGTTCCATTGCCTTACATGCAAATGAGGTGAGTGAGATTGGACGGTAATTTGATTTTAAAAATTTAAATCCTTTTTTTTGTGATTCGGAATTACTAAAGCAATTTTCGAGGCTTTAGGAAGTATTCCTGAATCAAAAGACTTTTGAATTTTTCTAAAAAATTATTCTGGAAAGCCATCTGGCGTTGTTGATAATTTGTTTGGAAATTTTTTAATTGCAGCTAAAACATCTTTTACTGCAAAATTTATGTTTTCTATTGTACCCATTTTTAAAACGTTGGAACTGGGTAAGTTTCCATTGTCTTTAGTGAAAACAGAATTAAAAAATTGGGCAAATAATTCTATTTTGTCTTTATCATTAGTGGTATAAGAACCATCATCTTTTAGTAAAGGGGGAATTTTTTCTCGGATTTTAATTTTGCTATTAACAAATTTGTAAAAATTATTTAATTTTTTTTGATTTTAAAACTCTTTGTTCTAGACTCATATGGTAGTTTTTAATTAATTGTTTGTATTCTTTGCACAAAAGTTTATATTCAGTTCAATTTCTTCTTTTTTTGTAATTACGCCACATCGCTTTCTTTTTATTTCAAAGCTAAAACATGGATATGGTTTTTTATTGACGCTATGATTTTGTTTTTTAAAGGTATATGTAGTCTAATACCTTCAAACAGAATTTCTTTAAAACACTGCCAAATTTCTTCAACTGTTGAGCAAAATGAAAATAAATTTTCCTCATCAGAAAAGAGTCAACGTTTCGTAATCTCCTTGGGTAAAATCAGGCACCCACGCATCTTGCAAACGAGAATCAGAATTATGACTTTCTGGGAAAATGTCAATATTAAGTTTAAAATGGACGGAGTTGTGATCAGAATTTGAAAAACCTGGTAAAGTCAAAAGATTATTAAACCTCTGCTCATCGCTTACTGAAACTAAAGCAATCACGTTGTTATTTCGGATGGGTTCAGTTACTAATTGAGTTAAGCCTAATTCAGCAAAAAAAGTGAACCATTCTTTTTCATTATTGCTGTTCGGAAAGATTGATGAGCTGTTCCAATGAATGCCTGGAAGATTAAAATTGCCGAAAAGAACAATTGAACCCTTAAAATTTTTAGTAATATCACGGAGGAGCTGAAAAATGATTTTATCTTCTTGAGTAGTTTGTGGCGTCCGATATAAGCAAATGAACCTAGTTTTGGACGATCTATATTGCGGAAAATCAATTGCAACAACCTCAATATTATCATATATTTCAAAAATATTACACTGTGAGGCATTATATATTTTTAACAAAAATGCACACGCCACCTCCAACTCGATTTTTTCTATCGCATCTAAAAATATCGTACCCACTCGTTGTATTCATCATTCGGTTTGTAATTGTTTCATTAAACCAAGTTTCGCATACCAACAACATATCTAAATTTCCGTAAATCTTATCATTACCAGTAAGCTAAGAGTTAAGTTCGTTTAATGAGTTTTTAAGGCTTCTGGCATTAAAATGCAAAATTTTTAACTCCCTACTAGTATAAGTATGGCGATCGGGTCGCGCATTTTCCTATTTTAAAGCTGCTTGCTTTATTTCGGATCTTGTATCAAGATCATAAAGGTAAGGATCGCCGTTTGACAAATGTCTTATAGTCAATCGTTTTTTTCCGTCGGCTGGCGTTTTCTTTTTGATCAAAACCAAACTTTTCAAATCTTATTTTTGTGTGTCGTTCAGTGACGGACGAATGAAGACTCTGCCGAATTTGTTGTGACCCCTTAGATGACCTCCAGATCCCACGAGTATATTTCTTACTCTGTTATAAAAAACCCGAATTTTAAGAAGCATTGACGGAAACTTCTCAGATTTTCTTCCAATCCGAAAGTGCTCTGCAATAACGATTAGGTTCTTCGTCTTTATTCAGGGCTTCAACCAGCTCCGTTACAATGTTCTTTTCGTCTGAGGCGGAATCGAATTCAGGTAATCCGGAAACGAGCAACATGGTCGAGTGATCTTTTTCTTCTTCCGTTTCTTTCACGTAAGAAGAGAACGGGAGTAACGACCACACCTCGGCTATGAAATTTATTTAGAGAATTTTCGGTATCTAGCGCTTAGGCCTAGGCTTAGCGGAGTCATATCCTTGATGACGTTTTAGTTTTGCTTTTTACTACTGTTTGCTGGCGAAGGCGTTTGTTTCGGCCTCTATTTTTCGAGGTTATCTTTTTTAATCATTTTCTTAATATAATTTAAGTATAAAACTGTTTTATAGCGTTGTTAGATTAAGTATAGTTTTTTGATAAAAAAGTTTTTAAAGGAGAGATGAAAATAAATTATTTGGAGTAAAACAAGTTAGATTTTAAAAAAAAGTTACATAATATAAATACAAGTTCTTTTTTTCCGATAGTAAAAATTTATTTATAAATATAAAAATATTAGCTATTATAAAAGAAAAAATCTTAAAAAGATAAGATTATTAATTGTTGTAAAAATTTTTGCTTAAAAAATTTTTCCCTGTGTATAATACGAGGAAACTTAAAATGATTAAAATTCACTAAAAATTTTTCTCATGTATTTTAAAATTATTATAATATTTTGTATAAAAAACTAATTTTTGTTAGCCAAAAGCTTATTTTTGCTTTTAGGTTTAATCACTAAATATTGTTATAGTAGATTTTTTTAAAAAGGTATAAAATTAAAATGGGATAGTTTTTTGCGTGAATATCTTCTATACCTATTCTTTTTTACTAGTTAAAATATTAAAGTTTTTTTTTTTTTTTTAAGAACTAAATAGTTACGAAATTGCTTTCTTTTAAATGCTTCTTTGTCGCTATTCATAGTAATAAAACATATAATTTAAAATTCGTAAAACAGATAATTTTATAAAGATGCTGATATATTTTTAGAATGCTTATTACCGTTATAATGTAATAAAATAATAGTGAAAAATGTGTTATAGGTAAATTTAAATACTAATTATTTGCAGTTTTAATAGCCATTTAAAATTAAGTAACAAAATTTAATAATAAAGATTAAATAATTTTAACGATGTATTTTTAAAATAATGAGTTTCGAGCAAAATTTTAGTTTTTCAATAAATTATTTTGTATAATTAGTAAAAATTTTAGAAGGTTAATAGTTTTTGCAAAAAAGTCACAACCACTATTTTAATTAAATCTCATGTCATCCGTTTACGGTACAGATTAATTTAATTAGTGGTTAAGTTCCGTAAATATATATAAATTCTTATTTTATTTTTTTCTTAAAATATCAATTTGCTATTATTACAACCCTTTTTAATTGCGTGGTAAAAACGTGCATTTTTTTCGATTTTTTTTTTTATAATAATTTTTTTCTACTTAATATAATTTTTAGTATATTTTATATACTATTGGTATTTCGATTGAAAACCCATCACCTTTGAATAAATGTCAATTTTTAACTTCTAAATAAGCATATCTCCTAAAGGTACATATGATTAGACAATTGATGTATAGTTAATTATATTCCATATAATATAAAGTTTATAATTGTTCGTTATACATGAAGTATGAATATACATAGTAACCATATGATAATCGATCAATATTTTTATATGAATAACAGATCGAATGGGGGGTAAATACAAAAGAAGTGTATATATTCTATTTATTGATACTTCATGTTAAGAGTAGTAAAGTGTTATACAAATCAATCGTATCGTTAGTAACATATGCTTACCTGAAAAGTTTTTAGTATCAATCATAAAAAAAAATTTAATTTTGTTTCTATTTTTTTGTATCTGTAAGTGATAAATAAAAAAGTTTCACTGAGTTTAAAGAGAATTTGTTTTAAAATAATTTTTTTGCTTTTGTTTTTTATCTATCGTATTCCACATAATAAAGGGTGTAACGAAGAAAAAACTTAAAGAGATTATGAAGATTTATAATATATTAAGATAAAAGTAGTAAAAATAGTAAATAGTACATTATGATATTATATGGTATGAGATATAGAAAAGCGTAAATAAACTTTGCCTATTAAAACAATATAAAATTAATAAAAATAAAGACGTTTTTATTAATAATAATCTTGGTTAGTCAAATCAAAATGTTTTTAGGTTTTAGAGCAGTGGAATTGGAGCTGTAGATTGTTAGGTGTTCCCTACCAAATTCGATTTACCTATCGTAAGTAAATCACTTATAAATTTTTATACCTTAAATAACTTGTTTTGTGGTTTTTTTGAGCTTTAGCTTTTTATTAAAGTTGAGCCGTTTATCCTAAAATTTTTGGAATGTATAATTTTGTTTAAAAATTTTTTTATTAACTTTTAATCTTTTTTTTTGTATTAAATTCTGGAATTATATATACTTTTATTTTTTTTTGGTAGCTATTAATTTTTTATAAAAGTTTAATCATAGTTTAGTTCTGAAAAATTCCCTTCATGAAACAATTTATTTTAATAACTTCATTATTTCATTTTTTTTGTGGTTGCTTAGGTTAGGGATTAAATTGGAAAAATTGAGTTTAAATTTAAAGTTTGTGGTGTTTTTGGAGGTGCATGTCACTTTCAAATTTTTAGTTTTTTCTAAATTTTTTTTGTTTTTTAGACTTATACCATTGTTAAAACATAGTTTTTAATTAACTTTGTTTGTTTACAAATTTTTTTATTAACATCATAAATTGCATATGCCCAAAAAGGTCATTTTTTGGGTATAAATTGGTTTATAACTCTTTTTGATAAGCTCAAAGCTCAAAAATAATTACAAAAACGACGCCTGCGTGTCCGATTTAGTGTATAAAGATGTTTTGTACGTGTATTTTACTTTAGGATCGGCCAAATTGAATTTTGGGACTCGTATGGGAATAGTACCAAAACATAAAGCCTTAAAAACTGGAACTTTAAACTGAAAGTAAAAATATCGTTTTAGGTTATGTTTGGGCTTAGGATTAGATATAGATTTGGTACGAGGTCTTTAGAGCCGTAAGTTGGGAACTTTAACTTTTGAAAAATTTTGGAAACTTAATGAAAACTTGGACCCTAAATAAAAAAGAGTTTAGGATTGGAGTTTAGGTCTTTTGCCTTTATATGGTTTTTGGCTCCAAATTCCACACTTACGGCTGCAAGTTCTCTTTTTTTTTCCACGCTCTTTAGCTTCATCGCCCCTAAATTAGCAATTTCAAACTTTCGGTTCAAAGTTTACCAATCCCGACTTTAAGTTCATCAATTTCGGTTCCAAGTTCCACTTTCCATTTTCGGCTTCAATGACCCTAAATTAAACTTTAAATTCCCTAAATCGTCACCAACATTCTTCTTCTTCTTTACCAACATTGAGATTTTACGACAAAAACACAATAATAATCAAAAGAGGTTTATCCAAAATTGTTAATAATCGTAGAATAAAATTCTTTTTGTAAACGCTATCTTAACATTTTGCGTCTGCTGAATAGCGAAGGGTCATCAAGGGGCATTTCAAATTTGTTTACCAAACAAAAAAAGGCGTCTTTAAAAAAACCCACAAGAAATGACCGCACATGCGCCTAGAAATTTTTTATCAAAGGTTTTGGAGTACTATTATTTTTTTATTTCTGAAAAACATTACAAATCAAATCAAAGTTTATTTGTAGATAATTTAAATTATCGAAATCACAAACTAGGGTAACTGACTTAATTTCGGCCACCTTTTTTTATTTTTTGAATAAGTTTTTTCTGGCTTTTTCAATCAAGCCAAAATTTTGCCTAAAAATAAACAGTAGCTATATTTGTTATTTCAGTGCAAAATTTGAATATTTCTGTTACACTTAAAAATCAGTAAAGGTTTCAACTTTTTTTTAAAGTGGCCGAAGTTAAGGCGCGTGCCATTTATTTCGGCCACCTACAAAAAACTGGCCATAACTATTGCTTAAACAAACAATAAAAATTTCTAAAGGTTGCAAATTTACCCTTAGGTATTGTTCTCGGTACATATAACTTAATTTTTCCCGTTTGCGAACTTTAATAATTTATTAGCAAGACTTTAAATAATTATGTCAAAACCTTAAAAAAACAAGTTTTAATAATTTGTATTTTTTGTTCAATTTTTATTTTTGGCTTAAAAACGTCAAAACAAAGTCAAACGAGCAAAAAAAATTCTTTATAAATACGGTAGTACAATGATATTTAAAAACAGCAAAAAACGGCAGGTTCTTTTACCTAAGTTATTAGGTGGCCAAAATTAACGGAATCTTAAAATGCGCAGTTATTTAAACGCATTGCAAAATGATTTTGAAGAAAATATCAAAACATCAAAATTAACAGCTTTGAGCCTTAAATAGAAGATATTTTAAAGTTATATATTGCTTCGTTCTAAATTTGATGCAGTTTAAACACAAAGCAAAAATTAGGAAAATCACAAAAAATTCACATTTTGTATGAAAATGTTGATAATGTAAAATAACAAAAATAAAAAACTTTTGCAAAAACACTTTTTTCAACATTAATCCAGTTACTTTTGTGCCAGTTCTTTTGTGTTTTAAAAATAAGCCAATTTTCTAACACCCTAAATTGGTGGCCGAAATTAAGGCGTGGCCGAAATTAAGTCAGTTACCCTAATTTGTGATTTCGATAATTTAAATTATCTACAAATAAACTTTGATTTGATTTGTAATGTTTTTCAGAAATAAAAAAATAATAGTACTCCAAAACCTTTGATAAAAAATTCCTAGGCGCATGTG
Source organism: Microlaimidae sp. YZB2_3 (assembly GCA_030248175.1). NCBI lineage: Eukaryota > Metazoa > Nematoda > Chromadorea > Desmodorida > Microlaimidae > Microlaimidae sp. YZB2_3. The sequence continues at coordinate 6,746 of JASAMX010018025.1, read as the reverse complement.
CGGTCATTTCTTGTGGGTTTTTTTAAAGACACATTTTTTTGTTTGGTAAACAAATTTGAGATGCCCTTGATGACCCTTCGCTATTCAACATACGCATAATGTTAAGATTGCGTTCACAAAAAGAATTTTATTTTAAAGATTATTAACAATTTTGGATAAACCTCTTTTGATTATTATTGCGTCTTGGTCGTAAAATCTCAATGTTGGTGAAGAAGAAGAAGAATGTTGGTGACGATTTAGGGAATTTAAAGTTTAATTTAGGATCATTGAAACTGAAAATGGAAAGTGGAACTTGGAACCGAAATTGATGAACTTAAAGTCGGGATTGGTAAACTTTGAACCGAAAGTTTGAAATTGCTAATTTAGGGGCGATGGAGCTAAAGAGCGTGGAAAAAAAAGAGAACTTGCAGCCGTAAGTGTGGAATTTGGAGCCAAAAACCACATAAAGGCAAAAGACCTAAACTCCAATCCTAACTCTTTTTTATTTAGGGTCCAAGTTTTCATTAAGTTTCCAAAATTTTTCAAAAGTTAAAGTTCCCAACTTACGGCTCTAAAGACCTCGTACCAAATCTATATCTAATCCTAAGCCCAAACATAACCTATAACGATATTTTTACTTTCAGTTTAAAGTTCCTGTTTTTAAGGCTCTAAGTTTCGGTATTATTACCATACGCGTCCCAAAATTCAATTCGGCCGATCATAAAGTAAAATACACGTACAAAACATCTTTATACACTAAATAAGACACGCAGGCGTCGTTTTTGTAGTTATTTTTGAGTTTTGAGCTTATCAAAATAAGTTATGAACCAATTTATACCCAAAAAATGACCTTTTTCGCCATATGCAATTTATGATGTTAATTAAAAAAATTTGTAAACAAACAAAGTTAATTAACAATGGTAGAAGTCTAAAGAACCCAAAAAATGTAGAAAAAAAAACAAAAAATTTGAAAGTGACATGGACCACCAAAAACACGGACAAAAAAATTTATTTGGCTTTAACCGGTACTCTACATACCCTGTGCTATGCGTTCAAGAACTGTTCGGAACAGTTCTAGAACCTGTTCCGAACAGTTCTAGAACAGTTCTAGGACTGATTTGCAGTTCTCAAAATCAAAAAATAAATAAAACTCCGCAAATGATATTTAAACACATAAAACAACGGAAATACACAATAAAATCACGTGATAAGTGTTGGAAAATGTTTCGGTGACTTTTATAATGCACCAAAATACAACTTCGGCATTTTCAAATGCCGAATTTCTCACAAATTTGGGCAAACTGGAAAGTACACCGACACCGTCCGAACAGTTCCGAACAGTTCCGAACTTAGAACTGTTCCGAACAGTTCTAAAACGAGTTAGAACTTTCGAGTTAGAACTGTTCCGAACAGTTCTAAAACTGTTCGGAACAGTTCTAGAACCTGTTCCGAACAGTTCTAGAACTGGACCGGTTGAGTACGGGTTAAATGCAGATTTAAACTCAATTTTTTTCCAATTTATTATTCCTAAGCCTAAGCAAAAAAAAGTGAAATGTAATTGATGTTTATTAAAATAAATCGTTTTTCATGAAGGCGAATTTTTTCAGAACTAAACTTTGGTGGGTATTTAAGCTGTTGTTATAAAAAATTGATAGCTACAATCAAAAAAATAAAAGTATATTTATAACTTCCAGACACTTGATAATGCAAAAAAATATATTAAAGCTAAAGTCTTCCAGGCTGAAATTAAGGACGTAACCGCTCTCCGCCAGGAAGAAATAAACAATAAATGCGTTAGCGATAAAAATTAAAAAAAAAGTTTTCAGTGGTTATGTAACCAATTATTATTTAGTTGCGTCATGTGTTTCTCTGCACGTGATATTTTCTCAAAGAACAAGTGGTTACTTTACCACTCATCTATTTTCACCTTGATAGAATTTATCTTTAGTTTGATTAAAGGCTTAATAAAAAAATTTCCTTAATAACAAAATTATACATTCCAAAAAAGGTCATTTTTAGGGTATAAATCGGCTCAAAACTCTTAATAAAAAGCTCAAATCTCAAAAATAACCACAAAAACCAAGTCTACGGGTCCGATTTAAGGTATAAAAATGTTTTATAAGTGTATTTTACTTCACGATAGGTCAAATCGAATTTTGGGACGCGTATGGGAGTCATACCCTAAGTTTCAAGTTCTGACAGCTCCAATTCCACTGCGCTAAAAATCCATCAGAAAAAAACCAGTTTATGATTATCAACGCCAAACGGTTATGACGATAAGTTATTAATTATTAATATTATTAATAATATTATTATTAATAGCATTATTAATAAAAAACGGTCTTTATTTTTCATTTAACTTTTAATTTATTGTTTTAGATAGGCAAGACGTGTTATTTGACGCTTTTCTATATGCTCAATTATGCCATATAGATATCATAGATATAATGTAAGTTACTGATTTACTATTTGTTACCAAGCTTGTATCCTTAATATATTATGCAAAAATGCCATTTCATAATCTCTGTAAGTTTTTGTTTCTTCGCTAGTGACGACCCTTGTATTATGTGGAATACGATAGATAAAATAACAAAAGCAAAAAAATTATTTGTAAAACAAAGTTCTCGTTTAAACTCAGTTGAAACTTTTTGTTTATACTTAGCAATTCAAAACTATAACAGTATACAAAAAATATAGTAAACAAAATTAAATTTTTTTTTTAAATGATTGATACTGGAAAAACTTTTCAGGTAAGCATATGTTACTAACGATACGATTGATTTGTATAGGCACCTTGCACTGGAACTCGGTTTATACATGAAGTATGCAATAAACATAGCGAGTCATCATAATGGATAATTACCGTATCTCCTACTTATCTTTTGTAGTATGCAGATCAACCCTCATGAGCGCGCGAAATTTCGATCGGTTGATTTGCATACTACGAAAGATAAGTTGGAGATACGGTAATTATCCATTATGGTTACGCTTATGTATATTGCATACTTCATGTATAAACTGAGTTCCAGTGCAAGGTGCCTATAGAACTTTATTATTATATGGAATATAATGTAAGCTATACATCGATTGTCTAAATCATATGTACCTTTAGTGAGATATGCTTATTAAGAAGTTGAAAATTGACATTTTGATTCAAAGGTGATGCAGGTTTTAATATGCGAAATACCAATAGTGTATATAAAATATACTTAAAATTGATATTAAGTAGAAAAAAATTATTTATAAAAGAAAAAAATCCGAAAAAAGATGCACGGGTTTTTACCACGCAATTAAAAAGGGTTGGCTTAATATAATAGCAAATGTGATATTTTAAGAAAAAGAATAAAATAAGAATTTGATATATATTTACGGAAGCTTTAACGCTACTATAGTTAAATTAAATCTGGCTGACCTCGTAAAACGGCATGGGAGACATGAGAGTTTTAATTAAAATAGTGCGGTTGTGACTTTTTTGCAAAAAAACTAATTAAAACGCAGATTCCTAAAATTTTTACTAATTATACAAAAATCAGTGAACTTTAGCTGTGAAAAATTAAAATTTTTGCTCGAAAACTCGATTATTTTGAAAAATAACATCGTTAAAATAATATTTAATCTTTATTATTAAATTGTTGTTACTTAATTGTTAAATGGGCTATTTAAAACTGCAAATAATTGAGGTCAGTTACCGTAAATTTACCTATAACACATTATTTCACTATCGATTTTATTATCTATGGGTTAATAACGGTTTAATAACGCAATTGCTAAAAATATATTGTGCGAGCATCTATTATAAAATTATCTGTTTTACGAATTTTAAACTTATTATATGTTTTATGAACTATGAAAGCGATCCACAGAAGCATTTAAAAGAAAGCAATTTCGTAACTATTTTTAGTTCTTAAAAAAACTATAAAAAAACTTTTAACTAATTTTTAACTAGTTAAAAAAGAATAGGTTGATTATAGAAGATATGCACGCAAAAAACTATCCCATTTTAATTTTATACCTTTTTAAAAAAATCGTACTATTAACCAATATTCGTCAGTGATTAAAACCATAAAAATGCAAAAATAAGCTTTTGGCTAACAAAGATTACGTTTTCTATACAAAATATTATAATAATTTTAAAATACATGAGAAAAATTTTTAGTGATTGTTAATCATTTTAAGTTTTCTCCTATTATACACAGGGAAAGAATACCACAAGCAAAATTTTTTTACAACAATTAATAATAGCTGTAGTTGTCTTTTCCTGCAGAGACGTAGCGTACGGCGGAATTCTTGTGTTTCTTTTCATAAGATAGCTAATAATTTTTTTATATCGTATCAAAAAATTGTGTATTACTATCAGAAAAAGAAGAACTTGTATATTCTATTATGTAACCTGATTTTTTTTTAAATCTAAGCTGTATTTAAATTAAATTTTAATTATTAAAATTTTCTAAATCTTTGCCATCTTGTAAAAACTTTTTTTATCAAAACAGTCTGCCAGAAACTACTACTGTAACTTTGATCCGCAGGTTTAACAACGCTATAAAACAGTTTAATATACTGTAAATTTGAATATTAAGTAAAATGATCAAAAAAGATAACCTCGAAAAATTAGAGGCCGAAAACAAACGCCTTCGCCAGCAAATCGACGCGCTAGAAATAAATAAGCAAAATCTCGAAAACGCCAACAAGGATATGACTCGGCGCTAGAGCCTAAGCCTAAGCGCTAGAGACCGAAAATTCTCTAAATAAAGATTTCGTAGCCGATGTGTGCGAAGCAGTCTTTACACGTTTACTCCCGTTGCTTCGTTCTTACGTGAAAGAAACGGAAGAGGAAAAAGATCACTCGACCATGTTGCTCGTTTCCGGATTACCTGAATTCGATTCCGCCTCAGACGAAAAGAACATTGTAACGGAGCTGGTTGAAGCCCTGAATGAAGACGAAGAACCAATCGTTATTGCGGAGCACTTTCGGATTGGAAGAAAATCTGAGAAGTTTCCGTCAATGCTTCTTAAAATTCGGGTTTTTTATAACAGAGTAAGAAATATACTCGTGGGATCTGGAGGTCATCTAAGGGGTCACAACAAATTCGGCAGAGTCTTCATTCGTCCGTCACTGAACAACACACAAAAATAAGATTTGAAAAGTTTGGTTTTGATCAAAAAGAAAACGCCAGCCGACGGAAAAAAACGATTGACTATAAGATATTTGTCAAACGGCGATCCTTACCTTTATGATCTTGATACAAGATCCGAAATAAAGCAAGCAGCTTTAAAATAGGAAAATGCGCGACCCGATCGCCATACTTATACTAGTAGGGAGTTAAAAATTTTGCATTTTAATGCCAGAAGCCTTAAAAACTCATTAAACGAACTTAACTGTTAGCTTACTGGTAATGATAAGATTTACGGTAATTTAGATATGTTGTTGGTATGCGAAACTTGGTTTAATGAAGCAATTACAAACCGAATGATGAATACAACGAGTGAGTATGATATTTTTAGATGCGATAGAAAAAATCGAGTTGGAGGTGGCGTGTGCATTTTTGTTAAAAATATATAATGCCTCACAGTGTAATATTTTTGAAATATATGATAATATTGAGGTTGTTGCAATTGATTTTCCGCAATATAGATCGTCCAAAACTAGGTTCATTTGCTTATATCGGACGCCACAAACTACTCAAGAAGATAAAATCATTTTTCAGCTCCTCCGTGATATTACTAAAAATTTTAAGGGTTCAATTGTTCTTTTCGGCGATTTTAATCTTCCAGGCATTGATTGGAACAGCTCATCAATCTTTCCGAACAGCAATAATGAAAAAGAATGGTTCACTTTTTTTGCTGAATTAGGCTTAACTCAATTAGTAACTGAACCCATCCGAAATAACAACGTGCTTGCTTTAGTTTTAGTAAGCGATGAGCAGAGGTTTAATAATCTTTCGACTTTACCAGGTTTTTCAAATTCTGATCACAACTCCGTCCATTTTAAACTTAATATTGACATTTTCCCAGAAAGTCATAATTCTGATTCTCGTTTGCAAGATGCGTGGGTGCCTGATTTTACCCAAGGAGATTACGAAACGTTGACTCTTTTCTGATGAGGAACATTTATTTTCATTTTGCTCAACAGTTGAAGAAATTTGGCAGTGTTTTAAAGAAATTCTGTTTGAAGGTATTAGACTACATATACCTTTAAAAAACAAAATCATAGAGTCAATACAAAACCATATCCATGTTTTAGCTTTGAAATAAAAAGAAAGCGATGTGGCGTAATTACAAAAAAAGAAGAAATAGAACTGAATATAAACTTTTGTGCAAAGAATACAAACAATTAATTAAAACTAGTATATGAGTCTAGAAAAAAGAGTTTTAAATTCGAAAAATTTAAATGATTTTTACAAATTTGTCAATAGCAAAATTAAAATCCGAGAAAAAAATTCCCCTTTACTAAAAGATGATGGTTCTTATACCACTAATGATAAAGACAAAGCAGAATTATTTGCCCAATTTTTTCATTCTGTTTTCACTTAAGATAATGAAAATTTACTCAGTTGCCGTGTTTTAAAAATCGGTACAATAGAACACATGGACTTTGCAGTAAAAGATGTTTTAGCTGAAATTAAAAAATTTCCAAACAAATTATCAACAACGCCAGATGGCTTTCCAGTATACTTTTTTTGAAAAATTTAAAAGTCTTTTGATTCAGGAATACTCCCGAAAGCCTCGAAAATTGCTTTAGTAATTCCGAATCAAAAGGATTTAAATTT
>JASAMX010018023.1:0-14243 GCA_030248175.1 Microlaimidae sp. YZB2_3 | reverse complement strand
TATTTTGTCATTATTCTTCGTTCAGTTACATATTGTCGGAAGGTCATTTGAACGAAAGTTAGAATGTTTAAAAAATTATTACGCTGTTTTTAAACACTTAATTTAAAAATTAAGTGAAGCCACGTGAAACTCTTGGCATTAACTGTCGGTTATTGCTTTTTTTGTTTTTGCTCTCAGTACTCAGTAAAGGTTAATTTAGCTTGGTTCGCGGGAATACCGCGCATAAAAAGAAAAAAGCATATAATATAGAATAAAGAAAAATCTATTTATATTGCTCAGATTACTATATTGCCCCAAAAAGGGGTGTCAGGAGTAATAATATAAGCACTGTATTTGACATTTATGACCAAACTGGACGCGGAATATCACGAATTAAAATGAATGGGTTTGCCACATTTATGATCTAGAACACATCCGGTTTGACCATCATACTTAATTACAAAACGACCTGGTTGGAATGGCCCTGATTTAGGAGCGCTTTATTAAGGGTGTATTTTAAATTGCTTTGGTGTAATGCACTTACAAATGTTTCTTGTTTTTTATGTTATAATATTTTTGAGAAACTACTGTATGATCCTTTGCAGATACCAAGCTTGTGTTCGTTCAGTCCACTTTTTTTTCTTTTTATGTTTTTTCTTGCAACAAAATACTCTGAGTTCGTTGTCTTAAAATACTTAGTAATAGCTAAAATATAATGAACATAATATTTATTTAACATAACATAATGTACATAACAAAATGAAATATTCGTTTTCATAACAATATTATTGATCAGTTTTACCAAGCTTAATATAAACATTAAAGCAATTTTTACTCAGTTGCTTTTTTTAAAATCAGTTTCAACCTATTCTGTGACTGCAAACATGGATTTAAGGAGCTTAAATATGTATTTACATAAAAATGGAACGCAGTCTTTTGGAGTCGTAACAGAAAACTTGGAGCTGTCAAAAAATTTAGGAACTTGGATTCATTAAAATGGAAACTTGCGGAGCCCAAAGTAAAATTATGGTTTGGAATTAAATTTAAACTTAAATAAGTTTTTAAAAGGCTTAAATTCAATTATTTACGAACATAAATAAAATCATCTTAATTCAGGCGAATTATTAAAAAAATATGCCATTATTATAAAACAAATTAAACAGGTGTGCTATTATGATGGCCTATTTTGAATATTTACCATTATTGGCATGCGCTATGCCACTTTTTATACAAGAGTTGCACTTTTTTCGTTCTTATTATATATTTTTGTTTGACAGCAAAAACTCTCAGAGCGTTAAATTGTAGATTGCACATAGACACAAATTTATTATTAACAAAAATAAATAACATAATTTTCATTTTACACAATGTTTTAAAATCATTCTTGAGAATAAATCGTAGGTGTTGATACTTATGTTTTAAATCCGCCCGCAGAACATTTCCCAAAGACGCAAAGTAAGGCAACGGCTATTCCTATCGCAACTAATGTACCAACTGCCATGGAAATGCAAAATACATACATCACCGTTTTTCTCTAGAAAAAAACATAGTTCACAGTTTGAATACATTGTGAAAATTCAATAAATAGTAGTTTTTGATGTTGTGACTATGGCTATGTACAAATTACACAAAATTGATTCACTAAAGGGTAGAACAAAAACAAAGTATTATTACAAAATTTTTTGTTATTATTAACATCATTTAACATTATTTTATTAAGAAACAAGTATTGATTTATATGAAATTATATTTTTCACAATTATAATCTAAAATATATAAAATAACATTAAAAGAAAAATATACGACTTAATATATTGCTCAGACAAAATTACTGTCCTGCAACCTAATTGACACGCGCCCTAATTAGAACCCGCAATAGCCCTAGTATAAGCTTGTAGTGATCTTAATTAAGGCCATTGTAGACCTAATCATAGCGCACCTTCGTTAGGGCCATTCAAGGCCTTAACAAAGGCGGGCCTAAGTTAAGACAGCAATGTGTCTAAACAATATGAACATACGTACTCCCTAAAAAGTGTCCCTAAAAAATTCGTTGAAAAAAAATGTTGTAAACCACATTTTGATAAACTTAAATAAATAAAAAGGTAAAAAAGTGTTGCTATAATATTAATGGATTTAACAAAAAATTCGCAAAATTAACTTAGTAAAATCTCGTAGAAATTGATAATTGCTCTTTACATATTAAACATACAGTTTTCTCTTCTCTCGTGCGGCGGTTTTTAATTGTATAACTAGGCTTACCACTAGTTTTATTAATGATTTGACTATATATATATATACATATATGCTTAAAAATAATCAAATCCTATCTATAAATCAGTTCAAAATCTTTCAACCTTATTTTTTTGTTTTATGTTTCTTGTTAAGAATTTTAATCGTTTTAAAACATAAAAATAAGGTTCGATTAATTTAATCCAACTGTTTTAAAAGTTTTAAAGTTTATAACACGACGTTTGCTTCGTTTTTGCTCTAAATATAACAAACTTGTGTGAATATTTTGTTCAAAATATAAAAAAATTCTACAAAATTGTTAATATACAATTATAAATACCTTCGCAAAGAGAACTTCAAAGGCGCTTATAATTTCTATGGAATTAAGATGACAGAAATTGTTGCTTGTGTGTGCACTTAATTTTAATACCTAGTTTAAAGTGTGTAAAATTTTCTGCTAGAGGGAGTTAGGGTTTTTGCAACACTATTTATTTTTTTTAAGTCTGAAATTTTTAACACTTTCGTCTAAAACACAAATAGAGGTAAGAAATACGGAGGACAGATAGAGGTAAGAAATATTATATCTTTTAATGAAAACAATCTTATATTTGTAAAGTAATCATAAATCACTTTTTTGTCCACCCTTAAAATGGTTAAATAAAAAACATATGGAAAAATGTTTGGTGGAAGAAGGAGTTCTCTTCTCGTTAAAAGTTAAAACTATGGTTTTGAATTTTTATATTATTATGCTTGTTTATACCCTAAAGTATTAGAAATTCTTGCTTCATGTAAACCTAAATCTATGTATCGTTAAACCGGAGTTTTATCGGAGAAATTTTAACACAAGACAAGAGTTCCACTAACTTTTTAATACTTTTCTGATAAATAAAAAATTCGTAAAAATTACTAATTAAGTGAGCGGATCCTTTCCCGTTAAAAAATTCGTTAGAAACTTATTAAGTTCAACGTTAAAATAACCTATCCTATTTAAATGAGTATTTTTCTTTATTTTGATGTTATAATATTTTTGTTTTATTTATAATGTCATATTGAGCATTAGTGCCTTACCCTTCTTTTTTCCGGCTCGGATGTGGAGATCATCAGTTGTCCGCCCTCACTTGGTGGAAGTGTGCGGTCGTTTTCAGAAGATCCCGGCTCCTGCCACATTTTGTTTGCCATTGTATATCAAATATAATTTTTCGCTATTATCATAAATATCAATATTGTATGGTTATTAAATATAAAACATAAAAACTTAGATTGATTGAAACGCATAAGATATTTATTAGATATGGTACTTTTATTGTCGAAGTTTGGGTGAAGAAATTGAGTTCTTTTCATAAAACATTGGTTGACTGATTATATTTTTTTTTAATTCTAACTGAAAGTTTACAAAAAAATACTGAGGTATGTAGAAGTAAGAATATATCTTTTAATTCAATTTTTAAAGTTAAATTGAAAGTTTTTAATTTAAAATTACGAGGGTGCCCAAATCAAGCATGTCAATTTATTTAGGTTTTTAATTTATTTTGTCAGAAACTGGTAAAATAAACAGCAAAGTTTTTTTATGTACCTCACCACGTGTTAATTATTGGAACGGCTGCAAAAAATGGCTTAAGTCAAAAAGTAATAAAAGTCGAAAAGTGGTTTAACTACAAAAAGTGCAAAATTTAAACAGTTATAATTAAATATGAGAAATAATTTAATTCAGGCTTTAAGGAATTGATTTCAATCCAAAAAAAACAAATGTTTAATATTTACAAACAAAATAGTATCGTTTGAAATGCAGTGAAAATGAGACGCACCATATTTTAATTCATTTTTTAAGTTGGTCTATTGCAGCTACGCCTGCATTAACTTCTATTAAACAAATACTGTTTTTAAAGTCTTTACCAAAATAAATGCTTTGATAAAAAAAATTTGGAAGTAATTACTTCCGACCAAAGCATATACTTGTATAAATTGACTTGTAGTTTACAATTAAAAACAAGCAAAAACATGAAAAACAATTTAAAGCTAAATGTAAAAGAAAACTTTAGGGGTTAACCCTTTCTGTATTTTGAGGTCAAAAAAGTGCCTCTAAAACGCAAATGAAAACATGCGCCAGTGCAGCTTAACGTTAACCTGCTGCACTGTTCTTGCTTCTGTCTCGTGTCTCACGTGTCTTCTGTCTTCTGTCTTGTGTCTCACGTGTCTCCTTTGGAGACACGCGACGCGATACACACTCCGCGTCTAAACCCCGATAACAATCAGAAATGGTTAAACAAAGAATTTCTCAAGAGCGGGCGTTTGCCGCTGCGCGAAGAAGAGATAAAAATCAGAAAATGTTTAACATTTAAAAAGAATTTTGAAGAAAAATCTATAGTATTTTAAACATAACAAAAATTACCTTGCATTTCAATTTTTTAAAACAAAATGACAGAATAAAAATAGCTAATACATTACTTTTAATACGTTAATAAATTTTTTATAGGATTGTACTATTAGAATTTTTGTTTGCTTATTGAAACTCTACAAACATTGTGTAGTTCTCAACCGTAAAAATTTGACAAAATAACAAGTTAGATGTGAAATTTCACGCGGATTGCTTAGTTTTGTAACACGTAAGCAAAAATTATGTTAACGGTCAGCACTAAATATATCACCAATCAAGAAAAAATTCTTATAGAAACTATGAATTTTCGCCACTCACACAAACCAACAAACACATAAACAAACCTGATGTAAGTTTGTAAAATTAGCTTATTTATTATCTTTGTTATCTTAGATATCTTTGATATACTTTGAGCTTATGAAATTACAATAGTTTTATTAAATCTAAATTTAAATCAAAAAAATGTGTACGAATTTTATAAAAAATAGACCATAGATCTGTAGTTTTTTAATTTATGTATTAACTACGACAACATTTGTTTAGGACAATAAGCCCATCCCATTGCCTACCCTAGCACACAAAACAAAATAGTTTTAGAATCCATTTTTCCGTGAGTTCAAAAAAATTAAATCCGCGGGACAAACTGTTGATGGTAGTTGAAAGTAAAGCGTTACAGTTGCAAGAAAAGAAAACTAAAAATTAAAATGTTACAGTGAAAATTTCATTTTATGGCGCAGCAAAAAGTTATAACAAGCTAAATTTTATATCAGGGAATAGGATGGATTTCCTACCACGAAATAAAAATCAGTCGCAAATTAAAAACTTTTACTCAGTTTTTTTTTTGTTCGGGACACTAATATTAGTAAATGAGTTTTAAAAGTTTTAGAAGCTTATAAATTTTAATAAATTTTTTTAGTTAACGTGAAAAATGAGCAGAAAAAAACGCAGGCAAAGCAAAATATAGTATTTTATTGAAAATAAATTACATAGTTTTTAATTGTCAGAATTTCAAACAAAGTAAGTAAACATTATTTATTATATGACGAATTTTATTTTCGTAATAGGACACCGTGGTCATTAGGTCATTCTTTAAATAGATTATATCATGTTATTAAGAAAAAAATAGGTCTATTCTTAAGTTAAGTCTTGTATTTATCTTATCTTCAAAAAAATTCACTTCATTAAAAAAATTTAATTCAAGCTTTAGAGGACATTTAAATTTGTAGAAACGCCACGTTTGTAAAAGCTTCTCTGATTCATTTAAATGTACACACTTGGAAGGTAAGAAATATATTATCTGGCTTACGACTGTTGTCAAACTTATATTGCAAACTGAGCTAGGCTTAATCTTGGCACTTCTTTATACAAATATATTTGATGTGCTTAATAAACGTTTAATTCAATTTTATTTTTCGTATTTTCTTTTAAAAATATTTGATTGACAGATTAATGAATAGATTGACCAACCTTAAGAAATTTAGCTTGCCGTTTACTGGGAAATTTTGATGTAAACTTCTATAGAAAATAAGTTTAGCAAGTAATCTATTGTTTTGTTTTTTTTTTAAATTAATTTTAAATGTTGTAGTTAACTTACACCGGTGTAAATGTTATACAAATATCAAGTTTTTTTTATAAAAGTGTCGGATGATTGTCGCCAAGAATTGCATTCTTGCTGTCGCCTATCGCCTTTACTTATTTAAATTTGATGCATATATAAATCTTAAAACCGGTGCTGAAGCGAGAGCAGTGTTAAAATGGTCAACGACTAAACAGTAACCAGCATACGCCTATAAGTGTTATGCTTGTTTACGTTCCATGCGTGCGCTGTGAGAACGTATTTACTTTGTAAAAAATTCAGCTAGCACAAGAAATAAGCGCGACAGATTATTTAAATTTTTTTAAAATTTATATCTTTCAATTCTTATTAAAATATATGAATAGACATAGTTGTGTATATATATGTCTGTATGTGAATGTTTCTGTTTGTACTTCTTCCTCAACCACAACATCAATTATAAAGAAAAGTGGGTACGAAAGCATACGTGGGGGAAAGCTGCAAAAGACTTTAAAAAAACACAATTACATGAACATGTTTAGACAAAAAATTTTCGCCATGAGGTAATATTTTTTAAACTTGAAATTTTTTGTCTATGAAATGGCCTTCAATTATTGCTAAAAAATATTATGGAAATCCAGAATGTGATGGTAAATTACATAATCTGTTATAATGTACACATAAATATTTCATGTTGAACAATCGTATTTTTTTCTAAAGTAGATAAAAACGTTTTTTATTACGGTATATTTTTAATATTCGCTTTAAAAAATAGACAAAAAAATCCTTCTTTAAAAACATAAAAAAATTCGTCATAGACTACCATTAAAAAACCAATTTCTTACCGAATGAAAAATTCAGGGTAGGGTAACTGACTTAATTTCGGCCACCTTTTTTTATTTTTTTGAATAAGTTTTTTCTGGCTTTTTTAATCAAGCCAAAATTTGGCCTAAAAATCAAACAATAGCTATATTTGTTATTCCAGTGCAAAATTTGAATATTTCTGGTACACTTAAAAATCAGTGAAGGTTTAAACTTTTTTTTTAAAGTGGCCGAAATTAAGGCGCGTGCCATTTAATTCGGCCACCTACAAAAAACTGTCCATAACTATTGCTTAAACGAACAATAAAAATTTCTAAAGGTTGCAAATTTACCCTTAGGTATTGTTCTTGGTACATATAACTTAATTTTTCCTGTTTGCGAAATTTAATAGTTGTTAGCAAGACTTTAAATAATTATGTCAAAACCTTAAAAAAACAAGTTTTAATAACTTGTATTTTTTGTTCAATTTTTATTTTTGGCTTAAAAAACGTCAAAACAAAGTCAAATGAACAAAAAATTCTTTATAAATACGGTAGTACAATGATATTTAAAAACAGCAAAAAACGGCAGGTTCTTTCACCTAAATTTTAAGGTGGCCGAAATTAACGGAATTTTAAAATGCGCAGTTAGTTAAACGCATTGTAAAATAATTTTGAAGAAAATATCAAAACATGAAAATTAACAATTTTGAGCCTTAAATAGAAGATATTTTAAGGTTATATATTGCTTCGTTCTAAATATGATGCAGTTTAAACACAAAGCAAAAGTTAAGAAAATCATAAAAAATTCACTTTTTGTATGAAAATGTTGATAATGTAGAATAATAAAAATAAAAAACTTTTGCAAAAACACTTTATTCAACATTAATCCAGTTACTTTTGTGCTAGTTCTTTTGTGTTTTAAAAATAAGCCAATTTTCTAACACGCTAAATTGGTGGCCGAAATTAAGGCGTGGCCGAAATTAAGTCAGTTACCCTATATGATATTCCTTTTTTTCATACAACGTCCAAACTAATTAAACCACAAAATTGTGGTTTTTCCGTAACCCTATCTAATGGACCTACCTAGATTAACAACAAATGGGTCGGCGGTCCCATCACGATACAGAGTTTTGCTCAAATTAAATGCATTTATTTGTTATATATTTAAAACTAGAAATACTACAAATAAGAAAACATATATTTTAAAAAATTTAGCAGCTTTTTTGTATTAAATTAAAGCATTGCAAATTTTTTTTTTCTAAGTGACATAAAAAATTTACATATGAAAAACCTTAGTTATGCAAAAAAATTGCCTTAAATAATAATTAAAAGCCAAAAAAAAAACTTCAATTGCTTTAATAGTTTTGTTAAATTTCCGGTTTCTGAGAAAATTGGGCAAAAATTATTTATTTCATAACGAATTCTGATTTCGCGGCGGAACCGCGGACCCAAAATTTTTGTTATACTAGGTAGGTCCATTGGAATTTTAAAAAAATACGCTAACAGCAGTTTTTGACAAGCGCGAAATTCACTTTTTTAAATTTATAGCTAATTTCACACATACACCTTCTAATTAAAAAGCGCTGATTTGCTGATTCTTTAAAATTGGTACTGATTATTAGTGAGTATAATTTTTTGGCTGCCATTTGACTGCCAACATACCATAACAGGACTTAAGCTTTGTGATGTAATTACTTCACAATATAAAAATATCTTTATCATATGGCGTAATTATTTTGTTCAGAGAGCAACTGCCCAAATCAGATGCTAATTTTCTCATGACTAGTCCCTATCACATATGCCCGGGAGGGGGGAATCGCCCCTTTTTCTTGCTCTATTTTTAGATGATATTCAGGGCTAGTTTTTACTTTTTTAAAAATTGAAAAATTCCAAATCATAAACCCTTTAGGATAACCTGAAACCTAAGTTTAATTTTTTTTAATAAATCTTTTTTTATTAATTTTTCGCCTCTGAAATTTTGGCATTTATTACATTGAAAAGCACGTGCACACTTTTTCAGTAATCATTGGTTTGCTTTGCTTTAATTATTTCGGATTTTTATATTGGTTTTGCCGTATACCTTAAAAATTTACTAAAACATTACGGCAATCCAGAAGATTTTTTTATCTTGTAGGCACCGCCATTATAACGTCAAACTTTAGAAGTCATTGCGGCAAAAATATTTGACCATGCAGCCGTCTTACACGATGCATTTCATTTAACAGGGGATGTTATACGCAGTTTACAATTATAATTTCACGGAATTTTAGGGATTAGTAATATATTGTTTTTATTATTTTGATTGCTTCTATTCAATCGCAAATAAATAAATTCGTTACTCTCCTTCATTGTCGTATGAAAAGTCATCAATTTTGCATGGAATGCAATATCCGCTTTGAAAATAAATAAACGGTTTAGAAACACAACATTTTAGGTTATTGTCACGTGGAGCGTCAAATGCGACACGACTGTCCTGTGACAAGATGGTCGTGAGAAATCATTGGTATGACACGACACAAAAGTTTCATAAAAGAAAGACGCACAATACGACACGCATACCGAAAGATAATGCATTTGTACTGCTACTGGGGCGACACCGACAACAACAAACCTTCCACAGCATAAAGATGTCAGCAAGGAAAATCAAATAAACCAAATAAAATATGTTTACCAAACTGCGTTCATGCGACACAATGGTTCTGTGAAACGACGGTCTCGACACCGGAAAACATACGACACCACGAGCTTTTGGTACTACACGACGGCCCTACAACTTTACAATCCCAAGTAAATAATGTGTTTCTGAAGTGTTTGCAGACACAAAAATTTTTAATTTTTTTTTTGCAAATTACACCCTATGAACAATCTATTGGTAAATTAACGTTGTATTTTTTTAAAAGCAATACATTTTGCTGAAAGGTATGGATTTCAAATAACATTAGTGTACTTAAGAGTTTTTCAGCACTGCTTATATTGTGGTGGAGAGCGCGTGGTAGCTTAGGTTCAATAAAATAAATACATAAAATTGCTAATCACATGTCGCCATTCCGTCCGCTTTTCTATTGCGTTTCATTTATTCAAATTATAATAAATCTATAATATACAAATCTACAGTAGCCGCGCCGGTCGCCGCGCGTATCAAATTTAACCATTTCAAGCAGTTTAATTGCTCCGCACGGTGTGTGGACCCAGTGGGTTCCTTATCATTGTTTCCGCGCTTATAGTTAGTGAATAGTTGTATCTACCACCACGGGGATTGGGACCCTCTTCAAGTCGGCAGACCCAGAATAGGTACTTTATTATACTTTTAACCTTTCTTTTTATAATGATCAAACTTGAGACGCCGACACACTGCAGTTGGTCTCGGCCAACTTAGGTAGGAAGTGTTATTGAGGGAAAGTAGCTCAGTGGCTGACTGGGTTATTTTCCATGAGTTAGGAAATTTTGGCGACCACAAATTAAAAACCTAATGGCGGAATGGTTTCAACGTAACCAATTTGGTACAGGTATTTTTTATAGAAAATTGCACGTAACCGTTTTTAATTTAAATTAATCGTAATTATAAGTTAGGAGGTTTAATAACCCTTTTTGGAAGCGGTTGTCAAAAACCCTTTACCTATAATTTATTATATTTTTGGTCTAAATATATATTAAGAATAAATTCCCTTTTTGTATGTATTCCGAAGACCATTTTTCAAGCTTTGTAATATTTTTAAACTGCTTTCTATTTGAATTTTTCTATTTAAACGAGTCTAATTTACTCACTATTTACAGAAGAATTGTGTATTCAGACAGTTAAAACAGGTTATAAACTTTTTTCTTTAAAAAACCTGTTTGGATGCTGACAAAAATATTTACGTAACTCATTTACAGCTTAATTTTTTATTGAAACGTGTAGTAACGGCTCAATTTCGCCAATTAATACGTTAAAATGGAGTTTTTGGACAAACATCCTCAAAAAGCTCAGCAAAATCAAAAGGGAAATGACATAAACTTTAGCTGTTTTCGCCGTTTTTTTTAAATTATATTTAAAAATTAAATATTTTTACATGTAAAAATTTAAGTTTTTTTAGTTTCTCAGTTTTAACGTAACTTTTTCCTGTTCTATTTTAATTTAAATAATTTTAAAGCCCTATTCATTTAATAGGAAAACTTGTAACTACATCTGTTTAAAATTTTACAATTATGCCTCATTCAATCTGTTTTAAACACAATTTTAAAAAGATTAATTTCGGCCACCCGTAATTGCTCCCGCTAGTTTTATTTTTAAATTTAAAATATTATAATTTTTTTTAAATTTATTTATTTTAAATTTTTTGGTTAAAGCTACGACTATTTCGGTTAAAGCTAGGTTATTTCCTGCGACTATATCGCTAAATTATCTGGCTGACTTCATAAAATAGCATGGAAGGTATAAGAGGAACAATTAAAATTGTGCGGTATGGCGTTTTAAAAAATCACGATTTGGAACGAAAAATGTTTCAAAACCCGTCTTTTTCACAAAATACAAAAAATTTGGTAAATTTTAGCCATTTATATAGCATTTATTTAAACTTGAGTAATTAAATAATTTTTAAGATAATGTTTTAATCTTTACTACTTAATCTTTAACCGTTTTTGTCAAAAACTTTAAATTGTTTACATATTAAATAATCAATTCAATGCTGCAATATATTAAGGTCAGCTTTAATTTACCTATAATATAATATAGATTTTGTCTAAATATATATATTTAATATAAATTTCCCTTTTGTATGTATTCCAAAGACCATTTTTCAAGCGTTGTAGCATTTTGAAACTGCTTTACATTTGAACTTCATTAAACCAGTCTAATTTCCTCACTATATACAGAAGAATAGTGTATTCAGACAGTTAAAATAGGTTATAAATTTTATTTTTTCTTTAAAAAAACCTGTTCGGATGCGTACAAAAATATTCACGTAACTCATTTGCAGTTTAATTTTGTTTAAAACGTGTAGTAACTGATAGATTTCGACCATTAATACATTAAAATACAGTTTTTGGTAAAATATCATCGAAAAACTCAGCAAAACACGAAAGGGAAATAATATATACTTTAGCTGTTTTCGCCTGTTTTTTATAATTATGTTTAAAAATTAAATATTTTCACATGTAAAAATTTAAGTTTATTTTAGTTTCTTAGTTTTAACGTAACTTTTTCCTGTTTTATTTTAATTTAAATAATTTTCCCCATCCAATCAGATCACAAATTAACCTCCATACAACCCACATAACTGGATATACATTTTTACCAATGCATCTAAACGCTCTACCAACTATGCTGGCATTGGAATATGTGGTTACCACAACACCCAGTGTTTCTTCTACAAATCTCAGAAAGAAGACCCACTATGGAACATATCAGACTTAGAAATGAAGGCCATAATTATAGCCACTCAGCAACTACAACACAAGCTTCTCACAAATGAAATTCCAGAAAACATAGACCAGATAGTTCTATTCTCTGACAGCTTATCATCCATATTATCACTTCAGCGTGCACTAGAAGGTCATCAAATTCCAACTACCTTATGCAATACATGCATCACCGGTTTCCAATTGTTTTTAACAACGCCCAATAATCCAATCACCAAAATAGTAATCCAATTCGTAAAAGGACATCTCGGAATCGAAGGCAACGAATATGCGGATTTATTGGCCAAAATGCCACATCTGATTGTCCAGAACTCACGATTCCTTTTGAAACAATCAAATCAGTATTAAAACAAGGCTCAAATAAACTATGGAAAATACAACTATTAGACAGTAAATCTAAAACGGCAAGACTTTTAGCAAGAGCATTCCCCACAAGAAACCGGAAAAACGATCGGATCCATGATTTAAACCGGAAAGAGCAAATCATTATCCTAAAATTACGCATGAATTCCTTTCCCACCCAACAATTTCTTACAAAAATTGGGAAAAGTACTTCAAGCCAATGCATATGCGGATACTATCAAGAAACTATTCGGCATATGATTTGCAATTGTCAAGCTACAAGCAATGTTCGAAGGATTATATGGCCTAACTCAACAATAACATTAAAACAAACATTATTTAAATCTGCCACTGAATGCCGAAAGACAATACAATTTCTCAAACAAATAAACAGACTGGAATAAGGTAAAAAAAACCTTTATACTTTTATACCTTTAAAACCTTTATACCTTTAAACCTTTAAACCCTTAAATAAACCTTTAAACCTTTAAATATTCTAACCTTAAATAACCGGTAAACTCTTCTTACTTTTGCTTATAGTCCTTTTATTATATTTTTTTTTTATTTTTATTATTTTTATTGTTCTCTCTGTATTATTAAATATAACCTCACATCTAATCCCTAAAAACCTCTGATAGAGGTGGGGCTTTGACTAACATTCTACATCAACAACAGTGCTGATATAGGGTGGTAGGCGGTAATATGGAATATCCATGGCCGGCCCGCTTCAGCTTTAAAAAAAAAAAAAAAAAAATTTTAAAGCCCTATTCATTTAATAGGAAAACTTATAACTACATCTGTTTAAAATTTTACAATTATACCCCATTCAATCTGTTTTAAACACAATTTTAAAAAGATTAATTTCGGCCACCCGTAATTGCTCCCGCTAGTTTTATTTTTAAATTTAAAATATTATGTCTAAACATACGCCCGGGGAAAAATCGCCCTTTTTCCTGCTCAATTCTTAGAGCATTTTTCAAGGCTAGTTTAATATAAGGGAAAGAGCGCTCTGCGCTTTTTCCTGATTTTAATTATTTGTAGGAATTTAAGATTTTTAAATTTTCAGGCGCAAATTTTAAAAACGCGCACCTAACGTTTAAATTTTTTTAGAGAATCAGGACATACACTATTACACTATTAGACATACAATTAGGACATGTAGTAATTTATTATTTCTTTTATGGGTGGAGCTTCCTTTTTTTAGCTCCAGCTACTTTAATTCTTAACGAGCAATATAAATCTTATTAATATTATAACCGCTTGCCGTCAGGAAGAAATAAAAAATGAACACTTGAGAATAAAAATAATAAAAAAAAACTTTTTAGAGATTATGTAACCAATTATTATTAAGTTGTGTCAGGTGTTTCTCTCCACGTGATATTTTCTCTAAGAACGAGTGGTTATTTTACCACCTAGTCAATTTCACCCTGATAGAATTCATTTTTACCTGCTGATTGACGGTTCCTAATATTTTATATTATAGCAAAAATATATAATTATACACTAACATTTTAACCAAAATTTTGCTATAGGCAATACGTAACTTGTCAAAGTGTATAACATA
>JASAMX010018021.1:15000-18398 GCA_030248175.1 Microlaimidae sp. YZB2_3 | reverse complement strand
GACCGGTTTTAATTGATGGCAGAAACGGAACCAGTTCCCAGCGCCATCTGCTTCAACCGCGCGGAAAACGGCAAAAACAACAAAATACTTTTTTTTTAATTCTTACATTACTGATGACAAAATTAATTCAAAGTTTTATTTATTAAAAAATAATAATAAGCATCGGTGCCGCGGGAGCGCCACGCGCCGGTAGGTAATCATCGGTGGTGCGGGGGTGCCACACTGCAATTTAACTCACCGCAACGCGCCAACTATACTTAGAGAACGTGAGTAAATTTTGTAATTCATGTTCATCGTCTTTTTCTTATTATTGTTTTTACTTTAGAATTATAATTGCAATCATTGACGCACGGCATCGCACCAACTATATTTAGAGAACGTAGGTAAACTTTGTCTGGATCGCCACTGCACCGCACTAACTATACTTAAACAACGTTGGTAAATTTTGTAATTTAAATACATCATCATCTTATTATTATTTTTTATTTAAAAAAGTATATCTCGGCAACGGAATGATTATATACATGTCATTGCGCAGCTATAGGTAAAAAAAATCTAGCTGACCGCGAGATTTGCAGTATTTAATCGACTATTTAACAACAAAAACATTCAAAATTTTTCACTAAAGCTGATTAATACCAAAGATTAAAAACTGTATTTTAATAAATATTTATTAAATGACCTAATTTGTAACCGAAATGCAATTTTTTTTAAGGGCTAAAGTTGGTTAATTTTTGTATTTTTTGTGAAAAGGTGGAGTTGAAAAAAAATTCTGCGTTCTTATTGGTTTTTTAAAAAAAACGTTATTACCGCACAATTTTAATTGGTCCCTTCATGTCTGCATTCTAATTTTCAGCGTCAGCCAGATATAATTCAACCATAAAACTGTAGTTTATTAGGATATTTTTTAATTTAATTTAAAAAAAGTGGTAGACTAGCCTTGAAAAATGCTCTAAGAATAGAGCAGGAAAAATGGGCGATTTTTCCCCGGGCGTATGTTTAGACAGAAAAGATGTGGACTAGTCTGAGATGGACATTATGTGGACTATAGAAAATTTGCATTTGGTTTGGCCAGCTGCTCACTAAATAAAAATTTCTACCATATGAAAATGATTTGTTTATAAATTGATCTAATCACACAGCACTGTTGCATTTTTTTAGTTTGATGAAATGTCAATTGAAAAAATTATACTCACAGCAATCTTTGACAAGCGCGAAATCGCCACTTTTTCAAATTTATAGTTGTTTCTTACACATACAAATATAACCTTCAAATTGAAAAAGTGGCGATTTCCCGTTTGTCAAAGATTGCTGTGAGTATAATTTTTTCAATTGACATTTCATCAAACTAAAAAAAATGCAACAGTGCTGTGTGATTAGATCAATGTATAAAAAAATAATTATCATATGGTTGAAATTTTTATTTAGTGAGCAGCTGGCCAAACCAAATGCAAATTTTCTATAGTCCACATAATGTCCATCTCAGACAAGTCCACATCTTTTCTGTCTAAATATATGCCCGGGGAAAAATCGCCCATTTTTACTGCTCTATTCTTAGAGCATTTTTCAAGGCTAGTTATGATTAAGTTTAGCTTGAGCGGTGACTTATATTCATGAATACATTTTAAGTTTATTTATTTTGTTAATTTAAATTCAAGTCGATAAAATACGGGCCCTCCAATCTGTTGCAGAAAATTGGATTTAAAATTAGTTAGCTCATTTCTTTTTTTAATTAAAAGACGAATTCATCATGGTAAAATTTTTGAAATAAAAAAGGCCTCACATAACCTTCCGAGTGGTTTAACATATCTCTTGAAATGTTAAAAATATTTGGTAATGTTTAAGAATACAACGTTAAATCAAAATAAAAACAATATCATGATTAAGTTTAGCTTGATTTTAGGGTTTTTAGGTTGCTTAGCTGCTTGCTTACTATCATAACTTTGAGTTATGAGTTATATCATGAAAATATAATCGTAGTTTGAATTTAATGGTGGTGTGTTCTTGAAGATTTCCCGATAATTTAGGGTTAAATTACAAAGGCTAGGCTAAAGTTTTCACCCAACAAATTATGAAAATTGATGACAAGAATTTTTATTCTGTACAACAGTTCTAAGGAAAGCTACATTATTTTTTTCTTAATTTCTAAAAAATGGAACATAAAAAAACTGGTTAAGTGGTTGAAACACACATTGTGTTTCATTTATGTGCAGAGATTAAAATGCTTTGTTTTAGGCCTAAAAGTAACATCAAATAATTCTTGAAATGTTAAGCTTTTTTAAAAATTTATTTTTACATAATTATAATTTACTTACTTTATTATAAATTAGCCTTTCATTATAATTCATTATAAATTAGCCTTTTTTTAAATAAAATTTATGGATAAAAACCTTTTTGGGTCACAGCCAATAAGCAACAGCGTCTTTAAAGCAATTCGTTTGTGCAGGTTTACTTCTTCTATTGCGACTGCCACGATAAGCCCTCCCACAAATAAGAAATTAGTATCCTAAAACGGTATACAAAATTTGTTATTTAAACGAGCTCGGTCCTATAAAAATTTTAATCCGTAAATTTAAAAAAATATCTAAAATTGTTTTTCAACTTATTGACTGTTACACTTATTTGTTATTTATTGCGTAAAAAATTTCGTGTACTAGGGAGAACTTTAACCTTTAAAACTTTACCTTTATCCACTATTTCTTTATTGTGTGTGTTTTTTTCGCGAAGATATGACTTCTTAAAAATATTAACTACAAACTAAATTTTAAAATAACTTGCTTGCACAGCTGACACCATGTTTAAAAATACAAAATCTTATTAATCGCGACTTCAAAAAATACAATAGAAACCGCAAAGTTCAACAGGATTTGAATTTTGACGCAGCACATTTTATTTACCCCAATGAATTTATTCCAAGAAAAATAACAAAAAAATTAAAAAAATAATTATTTAGAAGTTTGATTATACTTAATTATTTTTGGTTTCAATAACTTCAAAAGCTGTAAACTTGTTTAAAATTAAAAAAAAATAACTAAAGATAAACCCAACGTGGCTGCAACAGTTGTTCGTTGGATTAAAAAATGCCCCCGATTAAGTAACCACTGAAATCACAAGAATCTGACATCAATTTATCAAAAAAATACTCGGTATTAAAACAAATCTAATTGGCTGATAAAGTGACGTCAGGTTCTCTTGATTTGAATGGTTACTTAATGGAGGGGGCATTTTTTAATCAAGAGAACAATTGTTGCAGCCATGTTAGGTTTGGCTTTAAATTATTTGTTATACAAGTAGCCCGTGTCAGCCATACGGCTAACAAATAATTTTTGCGGCATTTTTTATATTATTTATTTTTTTTTTCAAAATTCAACCCTTTTATGCCATCCCCGTGACTGTAA
>JASAMX010018021.1:0-12500 GCA_030248175.1 Microlaimidae sp. YZB2_3 | reverse complement strand
TTATGGATATCTTTTCTACGGTTGATAAAATAAAAAATTCTTGTCACAAAAAAAATTTTTCTTAGTAAGATAAAAGACGGGGGAAAATTAGTGGTAAAAAACCGATACTTTAGTAGGTCTTCCGAAAATTTATCCCACTTAGGAAAACCTGATTTTTTCGTCAGTTTATTTGTTTTTTCTGGTAAAAACTTTTTCACCGGTGAAAAGTGGCAATTTTACATTTTTTAAAGATTACCATGTGCATATTTTCTGTAAGTCTATTATTTGTGATATCGCATGGAACACGCGAAACACGATTTCATTGTAAAACCATATTGCAAGAATTTTTTTTTTCAATTCTTATTTCTTCTGCTTGGTTAATGATTTTTTTATCCCAGGGTAAAATTTTTTGTTTTTCCTGCTAGATTTTTATGGAGCACTCTTTGAGAGTACCTATATGGAGTATAACCTCTTCACATATTGCAGAGGTGTATGGATTTTAAAACGCTCCTGGCGCGCTCGCGCTTGCTTTGTTGTGCTAATGAATAGACTAAAATGCAAATTATAAAACAATAAGAAATAAACTATACTTTTAAATACTGCTTGGCTGTTTCTTCTACTGATAGCACAGAAAGCAAAGGAAACAAGAAAACGGGCAAAAATGATGTTACACCGAGCGGAAGAGCCTCAGTCATCCAATATAACGCCATCACCAGAACCACGTATGCGCAATTAAATTCCTTAATAATTAAAAAAAAATGAAAATCTAATTTTGGTCGACTAAATAAACTAAACCCCTTTAGCAGCAAAAAAAAACATCAAACAGACAACATATACAATTGTTTTGCTATGTATTGTATAGATTTCCTTATTTTGTTTGCTGAAATAAATGATAATGATGATAATGTTTACACTACAGAAATACCAACAAACGTAGATATTATAACATACGCAGACGACATTACAATTGACGCATCATATTCTTATCACCACATAGCACAACAACAAATAAAATTATAAGCTTGGTTCACACTGCATCACTTAAGATATATGTCGTAAAACTTATGACGTATACTCATGACAAGACGTGAGAGTCAGTTCAAACTACGACACCCAAAACATATGACCTAAAACGTCTCAATTGTTTTTCACCTTTAAAAAATTTAATTTTGTTGATAAAATGGCCACATTGAATGTGTAAATGTTCTACTTATTCAATTTAATGCCTAATTGAGTATTTAAAGCCAATCTAAACTTAAATACCCATTGAGCAATCTCTCAAGAACAGAATTGTCGAAAATCACCATTTTTGGAGGGTCATATCTACTGAACCACTGGAGATATTTTGATGAAAATATTTTCGTGGGCTATTGGGGGCAGTTTTTCGAAACTTTAGCCGTTCAGGATATATTATCCTCCAAAAATAAGGCGTTTTTTCTGCACTTAAAGTTTTCTCAATGGGTAATTTATTGTTGTTTTTTTATTAAACAAACATAAAAATTATAAATGTTTAGTTTAATTTATTAATTTTTACTTCAAAAACAAATTATGTTTTAGTTTTCAAATTTGCTCACTGGGTATAAAAATTATATCACAAAAATGATGCATTTAAAAAAGCAACAATTTGTTACTTTTTTTGATACCTTGTTTGTTAAGATTATTATTTGTTGAGATATTGCGTTTTTCGTACAAAAAAACCTGCGATTTTTTGCCAAAAAACGAATTGAAGCAAAAAAATTTTCGTCAAACTAAATTGTGACTTTTGCCGAAACTTTAACATACAAAACGTATTGTGCAGGCAAAAAAAAAACAACCACTACGCATAATTTTTACTTTTTTCCTATAAAAATGATTAGATAAAAACAGATAGCTGACATAAAAACAAACCATTTTTTAAAATAAAAAACCATAAAAATCTAAACAAATTGAAAATTTTGAAATTAAATTTTAAAATTTTAAAAATTAAAAGAAATTAGTTCTTTTAATTTTGTAAACATAAAAACAGACCAATTTTTTCTTACTAGAAGGAAAATAACCATTTTTGTGTTATTTTTGGAAACACTGGATAGTTCGCAAATTTGTGATGTTTACGATGTTTTTTTCCTGCAAATAAACTTTGAACTTTAAAAACAAAAGCAAGCATTTTATAAAGAAAAAGTTTAAACACTTTCCGTGTTTATCAGTGTCACACTAAAAATGGCTTACAAATTTTATCATTCTTATGCTCTGAAACAACTGCCATAAAGCTACTTATATCATATTTGAATGTGTATTAATTTAAAATATATATATTGAGTTTTTAATAAAAAAATGTAAAGGGTCATGTGAAAAAGTTAAATTTGTTGGGAGCACTGAAACGAAAGTCATCAGTTTTGAGATACATAAAATCAAAACAAATATTTGTTATAAAAAAACCAACTAAAATTTATAAGTTTTATAGTTGTTTGATGAAAAAACAACAGAATTGAGCAATCTTTAATTAAAGAATTATTGAGAAAAAAAGTCATTTTTCGTAACCGCTGAAGTTTGTGGTTGTGAAAAAAATCGTGGTCTAATGGAAGTAGGGGTAAGGTTATAACAAATAATCAACAAAATTAAACACAAAAAGTTTGATTCGTACCGCAACTTTAATCAACCGTTTTCACATAATAAACAATTCTAATATGACTCGAGTTAGCAACCAAAATTTTATTTGAATTTAAATTTCATGTAAGTGAGATTGAGGTCTGAAAAGTTTTTTCGTAACTGTTGAACCTCTTTGTTTATTTGGGTAAAAAAACCGCTCAAAAATACTGTACGTGCCAATGATAAACTAAACATCATACTAAACGTCTAATTAGCTGCACGAAAACTATGCTCACACAAATTAAACCAGACCATATAAAAATAATTTATTACATGAGGGTTTATGAATTTGCACCCAAAAATGTATATATTCATAACCAAAAAGGTTTAACTTTTTAAAAAAGCTATAAAGTTATAAAGTTATAAAAAGCTGTAAATTAATACGCAAGTTTCGGATCAAGTTTGGAAGTACAGCAATGGATTCTTAATTTTAATTTTCGTTTTTCTCACTTAGCACGCAGCCTTGCCCAACTGTGTACAAAATAGATTAATTTTTCCACCAAAAATCGTTTGGTGTTTTTGGGTATGTTTACATCTAAACTATAAATTGAATATTTCAAAAATTTTGTTTTTTGGTTATAAACAGGTTTATAACTTTTATTAAGATTTTATATCGAAATCAAAACATCGAAAATCAATTTCGGCGCGAGTGTGACAAATTATAAAATGTGTATTTAACTTAGTCAGTCGATTAGATTATTGTACAGATTTCAAATTTCTATTATAATAAAATCCTAACAATCGAGCCACAAAGTCCATAACATACTCCGTCCTAAATATTCAACAGACAAAAATAAAAAATAACTTTTAGGTAATTGTTTCTTAGGTTAAAATACCAAAAAATATAGGAAAAATCCAAAAAAAAAACTTTAAATCACAAAAATCGTAGTTGCTGCCATTTGAACACCTGGGCTGGGACGTAATATGAATTAAGCTTATAAAGTTTTTATACAGTATACATATAGTGCGCGCGTTTTCGCGTATGTTTGCTTATAGCCACTCCCGGTGACAGAGTTGTGGACCAACAACAAAAATCCGACCCTGAGGTGGCAGTTGCTGCGTTCGTGTAAATACGTCCTATGTATAACGTTAGCACAACTGTTCCGGTACCACCGGTGGCAATATAGTATACTCGGTGTGTACTGGACCAAAAATAATGCTTTCGATTAAAATATAGGGTCAATGAATTATTGTTTTCCAATCTCCATACATAAGTTTTGTACCAATTATAGGTAATATATTAAATTTACAAAAATTTTGTTTTAATACATTTTGTATGTAAAAATGTAACTAGACAAACATTTTTACCCTTGTGCCCATAGCTAGCAGCGGCAACAAGACAAGCGGTCCGAAAACAAGAATTATTTCTTTCCAATATACCAATACATCTTTGAATATTCTGACAGCAGTCATTTTGCTTCAAAAATACTAAAATAAGACTAAATGAGTTCATTTCTGTAAAAAACCGTTACCTTAAATTGGGAGCATAAAGAACAACATCGAGATTAAAAATGACAAATTTTCACTAAATTTTAAAGAAGCGGTGCGGTAAAAAATTGAATTTCTGAAACCCTGAAAAATGATTACGCAAAAAGGTATCCAGCAAAACCTGTTAGAAAAAGTCAATTTTTTTTTTAAATTATCACTAACATTTCTCTTCAAGAACTAATCGGTGCGCTAAACCGAAGCTAGTGACAGCCTATATTTTTATGATTATAAAAAAAACCTCTTAAACTTAGGTTTATTTAGTGAGTTATGATAAACAGGCCAAGCGCAGGTCGAAATACGAAAATCATAAAACATCAATTTTCAGCCCAATAAAACTTATGAATTATAAAAACTTATAAATATAATTATAAAAGCTTGAACTTATAAACTATAAAATCTGTTTCATCTCAAACATATTATAATTAGGCTTTCAGAATCATATTTTCTTAGCTAAAACATTTGTACCTTGTGAGATATAGAAATTTAGCGAAAGACCCAACAAATCAAATTTTAATTTTTTAACAGTTTTTCGGACTAATTCATAAATAATGTTATGAAGAATTACGACGGTTAATTCAATGTACACAAAGGTCTCAAGAAGAATTAAAAAGAATTTGTATAAGACCCAAAAAAGACGAACAAAAAATTATACACAACACAACCAGCTAGTTTTTTTAAAATTGGTTTATGTTTATGTTATTTTTGTGTAATTATTGTATTTTTAGTTAAAAAACGCCATATACAAATTATTTTTAAATCTTTTTAAGACCTTTGTGTATTCATTAAATTAACCGTCGTAATCCTCCATTGAGATATGTAAAACAAACATTTTGTTATTTTTAAATTATGCACGATCTACGATTAATCTTTCAATTATAACACTTCAACACAAAAGTTTTTTTGTTTGTCCAATGGATGATTCCCATGCAAGAAATAATTTGCACACGGTTTGGTTGAACAGTGCGTTTGCAACTGTTGAAGCATCTTAAATTGTTTGCTGGAAAAAACTAATGCCCGTAAAATTACTGAACTAAACAACATACGGAACGACCAATTAACTGCGTGCCAACCATGCTTATGCAAATTATTTCTTACGTGGGATTCTCTTATTGATGCTCCATGTTTTTAAGACTCGTTTTTAAAGTTTAATTTTAAAAGGTTTGCCAAAAACAGTTTCTAAACTACATTTTATAAAATCGTAAATTATAGTTTGTATAAAAATTAAGTGAATTGACAAAAAAACTTAAAGTGTTTATCGAACCGAATGTATATCGAGTGCTTACTGTTTATGCATAACCAACATAAGTCCTAATTTAACTTAGGTTTTGGATTTACTGCTCCAATTAAATCATGGGTGGCGCGGGAGCGCCACGGGGCGATTTAGCCCCGTGGCGCTATTATAACCATTATTAGAGAACGTAAGTAAATTTTGAAATTCAGAACCTTCTTCTTCTTCTTCTTCTTTGTCTTCTTCTTCTTATGATTATTATTATTATTATTCCAAATATCCTTTAAAACTCCATCCTTAAGAGCGATATTCCTCATTCGTTATTGATTGATCAAAAACTAACATGGGCTCATTAGAAAGAAGAAGGAATTACGCAACTTTCTTAGGAAGCACTTTTTTGATTATGTCCTTGTTATCGATCAAAATAAAAAATTTGAATAGACAAATAAAAACTCCCAACCGCACAATAACAGCCTTTTGGCAACAATAAGGATTCTACAGAGCAGACAACCAACATCCCCTCATAAAAACCGCACAAAAAAAGCAGACGGGTTTTAATTGGTGGCAGAAACGGAACCAAATCCCAGCGCCATCTGCTTCAACCGCGCGGAAATCGGCGAAAACAACAAAGTACTTTTTTTAATTCTTGCATTACTGATGACAAAATTAATTCAAAGTTTTATTTATTAAAAAATAATAATAAAATAAGCGTTGGTGGCGTGGGAGCGCCAGGCGCCTGTAGGTAATCATCGGTGGTGCGGGGGTGCCACACTGCAATTTAACCCACCGCACCGCACCAACTATACTTAGAGAACGTGAGTAAATTTTGTAATTCATTTCATCATCTTCTTATTATTATTATTTTTACTGTAGAATTATAATTGCAATCATTGGCGCACGGCATCGCGCCAACTATATTTAGAGAACGTAGGTAAACTTTGTCTGGAGTGCCACTGCACCGCACTAACTATAATTAAACAACGTGGGTAAATTTTGTAATTTAATATCATCTTCTTCTTATTATTATTTTTTATTTAAAAAAGTATATCTTGGCAACGGAATGATTATAAACATATGTCATTGCACAGCTAAAACTATAGTTTATTAGGCTATTTTTTAAATTTAATTCAAAAAAAATGTTGTAGACTAGCCTTGAAAAATGCTCTAAGAATAGAGCAGGAAAAAGGGGAGATTTTTTCCCGGACGTATGTTTAGACAGAAAAAATGTGGACTAGTCTGAGATGGAGATTATGTGGACTATAGAAAATTTGCATTTGGTTTGGGCAGATGCTCACTAAATAAAAATTTCTACCACACGATAATGATTTGTTTATACATTGATCTAATAACACAGCACTGTTGCATTTTTTTTAGTTTGATGAAAATGTCAAATTGAAAAAAATTATACTGCACAAGCAACTTCTTGACAAAAAGCGCGAACTCGCCACTTTTTAAAATTTATAGCTGTTTCTTACACATACAAATATAACCTTTAAATTGAAAAAGTGGCGATTTCGCGCTTGTCAAAGATTGCTGTGAGTATAATTTTTTCATTTGACATTTCATCAAACTAAAAAAAATGCAACAGTGCTGTGTGATTAGATCAATGTATAAACAAATCATTATCGTGTGGTAGAAATTTTTTATTTAGTGAGCAGCTGCCCAAACCAAATGAAAATTTTCAATAGTCCACATAATGTCCATCTCAGACTAGTCCACATCTTTTCTGTCTAAACATACGCCCGGGGAAAAATCGCCCCTTTTTCCTGCTCTATTCTTAGAGCATTTTTCAAGGCTAGTTTTTAAATTTATACAAATAATAAAATTTACGTTTGATTGTTTTATTATATTTATTTTAAAAATAAAAAATAAGGTATAAACGTATAATAATAATTAGATGCCAAAAACGATTAAAATAAGTGTTTGATTTTATTGTAAATTAAGCTTTAATTGATTTTTAAAACGCAAATAAAATTTATTAACAAGGAAATTTAAAACAAAATTCCAGCTTTGAGAAACATAATCAGAATAAAAATCACATATATTGGCAACTTAGAATTGATATGTATTGGGTTAATACGAGGCAATTTAAAAACATTCTTTCGAAGGAAGAAACTACGCATTGAACACAAAATCTTGGACGCCTAAAGACAATTTTTATTACCAGGGCTTACGCTGATATATTTGCGTATAAACATTGAACAGGTGCCAAGAAGATTTTAAATTACGCTTTCTTTTTATGCGTCATTAAGTAATAAGTAAAAATAAGCCAGAATTAGTATAAAACATATACAACTGTGACTTATTCCTTATCTAATAAGGTACTATTAGAAATCTGAAAAGACTCAAAAGTCGCATATATTATTATACGAATTTGCGGTTCATTTTGCTGTAGTGGTGACGACGTTATGTTGTAGCGATGAATTAAATTTATGGTTAGCCTGAAGCAGCGTTACCGCTACTATGTTCTCATTATAAATTAATATGGGAATTATCTGCTCCGTTCATATCATATATGAATATATAACCGATAAATCAGTCAAATAATTGGCACACTAAAAATGTGCAGACACCCCTGTTCAGACTATGGGGTTGTATGTGTGAGATTACACATTGTGAGAAATTACTCCTTTCTTATGGCTCCGCTCTTCCTTTTTGTTGTTTCGCGTGCGTTTGTGTTTCGTGTGTCGTTTTTTTTGCTGTTTTGTGCGTTGGTCCTTTATTTTTAAGCTTTTGGTTTGTGAAGCATTCGCTGCGGTATGGGCGACCGGAAAACTTTTCCGGTGTTCGGGTGTTCGGTGCGTGTGGCGTGGGCTTTGTGGGGTGTTTTTTTTTTTTGCTTTTTTTCTTTTTTTTTGCTTTTTTGATTTGCTTTTTAGTTGGAGTTTTTGTTGGTGTGTTTATCTTTGGGGAGGGGGTGTAGGGATTGAAAAGATTAATTGAAACCTTAACTGAAACCTTAATCGATACTAGTTTTTGAACTAATTTAATCTTAATTGAAACCTAAATTTTAAATTAATTTAATCTTTAATTTAATCGAAATTATCGAATTTAGTATCGATATAGGTTAAAATTAAGGTTAAAATTAATATCGATATAGGTTTCGATTAATTTAATCGAAACCGGTTTTGATTAAGATTAAATTAAGGTTTCGATTAAGGTTTCGATTAAAAGTAGGCAGGTTATACCACAAAACAAAATGGATCAAGCACTCACACACACACGTTAAAATAGAGGTCAGTACATATGCACACGGTGAACACGCTGATTGTTTCCTAAACACGCGTAACACACACCGCTGGGGCGGGTCCACTAAACGCGTGCTATGTAGGTGCTATCTTAGCACGTTGTTTAAAACTCTTGTTAATGTTTGAATTTCTGGGTTTTTTCTTGAGAAAACTTATGGGACTCTTTTTTTGGATAGGATAAATTAATATTTAAGAAGTTTTATGCATATTTATTTGAAATAAAATTTAATAAAGCCTTAAACCGTAGTTAGGAGTTTTGCTAACCCGTAACTAGGGGTTATTGCTTTAATAGTTTGTATATACAACAAATATATATAAAATTTATAAAATATGAGTTTCTGCCTTGTAAACAAAAAGTTCTGTTAGATTTTTCGAGAAAAAACCCAGAAATTAAAACATTAACAAGAGTTTTAAACAATGTGCTAAGATAGCACCTAGCCAGCACGCGTTTAGTGGACCCGCCCCTGAAGTCTACAAACCGAATTATTTCGCGTTTTTTTATTTATTGTTTTATTTATTAATATTTATTTATTTATATTCTTTTAATTAGTTCATAAATAATTTATTTAGCTGAATTATTAGTTAGTGAATTAAGTTGCATTTAGTTTTTGATTGTCCCGCAAATTGTATAGACTAGGTTTAATCATTTAACTTTGAGATGGGACAGTGGCTGTTGCGTGTGTTACCAAAGGTGGATAATACGATAATCCGGGACAAAGGTGTGACACTCGTGTTTAACAAACGCGGCCATGCGAAAGACAACCAGCGGACGGACGGGTGTCATCGTGACGGACGGGTGTCATCGTGACGGACGGGTGTCATCGTGACGGACGGGTGTCATCGTGACGGACGGGTGTCATCGTGACGGACGGGTGTCACGATAAATGCTTTGAAAACCATGTTTCTAAACATATTTTGTCTTGCTGGCCGATTTTCAAAAACTTTTACAATTTAATACCGTACCTTTTATTAAAACTCGAATAAGCGAAAAAAACAGATGCTGCGTGAAAACCAGAATAAATAACACAAATATATTATTATGCTAGTATAAAATCACATTCATACAAATTCAAATAATTTAAATAAGGGCAAATTTAACCTCTTTTAATATAAAAAAACTGCGAAAACAAATTAAGAAATTACATTTGTATTAATTTTGTCATAAAATAAATTAAAAAATATGAAAAATATGCCCACAATTACTTAAAAGGACTATTTGTTTAAAAAATAACCAGAAACAAAAAATTTTCAGTTTAGTTTAAAAATGATACGTGAAAGAAGCAAAAGGATATGACATGCAAATATGCACATTTGTAGTTTCTTCAAAATAAGTATAGGTTATTTTTATTTGGGCTTTTTTTCATGTAAAAAGATAAATAAATGAAATTAAACATAAATGTTTATGTTAGAAATATGCCTAGGCGAGAAAAAACACGACTACTGAGGGGTTCGAACTTAAGACCCTCAAATGCGTATCCAAAGACCATCCACTGCGCTACCGTAATTATGATTGTTTGCAACCACCTATGTTTTCAGGCAATATTTTTACTTTTCTTTGATGTTTTGGAGAATTTTTAAAAATAATGTAAACTGAACTTTATTTTGCATTAAAAGACCGATAAATCTGCGTTATTTTTTTATAAAAAATGTATTAGTTTGTGTTCATTTTATTTTAAAAAATACAAAATATGTATTTGCTGTGTTCTTTACAATCCTTTAATTTGTAAAATATAAAATATACAAGGTTTTTAACAATTTATTCCATAATTCTTTGTCATTTTGTTTTGATTTTGGGGATTTTTTTTATTTGCCACTTTATTATTATTTTTTTTGAAAAAAAGGAAGAAGGCTCATTAAATACATCCAGTAAACATTTATCCCCCTTCGCTCGGTACTCAGAATAACACCTGAATAAGGGCTGGTTCATACTTATGACAAAACGTCCTTTGGAAAAAAGTCCAAAGGACAATTTTATAAAAGCCAAAACGTCCTTTGGACAAGCCAAAACGTCCTTTGGACTTTTGCCTTTGGACGAAGTATGAACGCTACTTAGAATTTGTCCTTTGGACTTTGTCCTTAGGACAAAATTCAAAGGGAAAAGTCCAAAGGACAAAAGTATGAATACGTTGTCCTTTGGATTTTGTCTTTTGGACTTTTTCCTTTGGACTTTTCCCTTTGGACTTTTCTCACTGTAAAGTATATTCTTTTTATTTATGCACTAAATGTATATTACTTTTTTGAAAACGTTGAGCTAAGTGTTTAGAAGCCAGCCAAGAAGATTAAATAAATATCCTTAGAAACATGGTTTTCAAACTATTTATCATGACACCCGTCCGTCACGATGACACCCGTCCGTCACGATGACACCCGTCCGTCACGATGACACCCGTCCGTCACGATGACACCCGTCCGTCATGATGACACCCGTCCGTCACGATGACACCCGTCCGTCACGATGACACCCGTCCGTCACGATGACACCCGTCCGTCACGATGACACCCGTCCGTCACGATGACACCCGTCCGTCACGATGACACCCGTCCGTCCGCTGGTTGTCTTTCGCATGGCCGCGTTTGTTAAACAGGAGTGTCACACCTTTGTCCCAAATCATCGTATTATCCACCTTTGGTGTTACACATAATAATAAAGTCATAACACGTTTAACGGCTACTTTCATAAGTTAGCTGTGTCCTGGTTTCTCTACTAACTTCGCCCTTTTACTGAACACCTTAGTGTGTACATTTCAGGCATTTCAATGATTATGAGCTTAAATAGGCTGTATATATTAAAGAAAAATACACAAAATATAATAATCGAAACCTTAATCGAAACCTAAAATATGGCCTGAAATTAATCGTAATTGAAACCTTAATCGAAATTATTTGGATAATCTAATCTAAATCGTAATTGAAACTAAAATTAGACCAATAATCTAATCTTTAATTTAATCTAAACTACCAATCGGTTAATTTTCAATCCCTAGCGTCAGCGTACTTGGCTAGCGGGGGAACGTCATACCGAAAACGGCATTTTTTTAAAAACACACCAATAAATTAAAATACAAAAAATATTATGATAAAGTTTAGCTTAATTGTAAGGTTTTGGTTTAAATAATCGAGGTCTCAAACCCATGGTTTATGTTGTTCATGAGTTTTATCAGGATAACTTTATAAGTTTGTGTTTGACAATGATCTAAATACACATATTTTATATTAATGGTGTATTACTTGACAAATGCGACGACAACGATGGACTATAGTCTGACCAGACGTGACTGGTTTAGTTGTTCAGGAAGAAAACTTTAGTAGCCAATCAATACGCGAAAATTCTACGTCACTGATATAAAACAATCACAATTTTCAAAAGTTGAAAATTGAACCGAGAGTTAAACTTGTATTGAATGTCCTGTTATGTCATGTCAAATGTGGTCAAAAGTGATAAAAAATACCACAACATTTATATAATTTGCCTTTATCATTTATTTAATTAACATAAAATTCTCGTTTTGAATTTCAATGCATGCGAACTATGCACAAAATCTATATATAAATAGACGTTGCGTGTGTGTGTGTCTGCGTATCGTGTATATATATATATTTGTGTGTGTGTGTGTGTGTGTGTGTGTGTGTGTGTGTGTGTGTGTGTGTGTGTGTGTGTGTGTGTGTGTGTGTGTGTGTGTGTGTGTGTGTGTGTGTGTGTGTGTGTGTGTGTGTGTGTGTGTGTGTGCGCGTTCCCCAACTCCTCCCCAACCATGCTCTTTCCCTGAATATATTTCATGACAAATAATATGCAATAAATACATCGTAGTTAAACCGCTCATCTTTTCATATTACATGTAGATGTAAGTATAGCCGGAATCCAGCGAGGTAATTATTAAAAAACCGCACATCACCGTTTATTTACAGAAATATCGTGCTGGGTGCCGGATATA
>JASAMX010018019.1:0-32418 GCA_030248175.1 Microlaimidae sp. YZB2_3 | reverse complement strand
ATGAACCAATGTAAAGACCTAAAGTTTTTGAAATACTTGATTTTGGTTTCACTAAAGCTTTTATTATAATCAGTTTAATTGGTTTGCTTTTAATAAAGCAATTTTGGTTGCGTAATAAATGTTTTTCAAAGAAAGTGGCTACTCAAATATAATCTTTGTTTTCGCTATTTTTGTTAACAATATGTTAAGTTAGGTGCTTTTTTATAAAAATTACGAAGGATGGGTTTCTTCGTAAAGGTTCCTTCTTTCTTTGCAAACGACAGTGTTTTTTTGCAACTTGAAAAATCATAGTGTTAAACATACACTGGCTTGATTCAACAAGAAGCGAGCGCATTTTGTATTTGATATTAAACTTAAAGGTTTTTTAACCACCATCCTTTGAAAAACACTCTCCAGCGTTGGAATTTTTCTACTGGAAAAATAAAAATGGCGTACCGTCACTTTTTCCTAAATCAAAGTTACATAAAAGTAAAAACAAAATTACAAAGACAAAATGAACTTTTAAAAAGAAATATTGTAAAGTGTATTTTTAATTATATACACAGTAATATAACATGTATGTCCTAATATCATACCTTTTACTTTCCTTTTTGTCATTTTCTATATTTTACTTTTTACTGAAAAATAAACTATTCTATTCCAAACTTAACAGTCGTAACTTTTCTGCGTTTTATTTTCGGTGTAAATTAAGCGATTGCCTTTTAAAAAATATTCAACATAATAATAAGGGAAATATGTGAATAGTTATATATTGCTTGAAAACATTTACTGCTCCAATCCAGGCACGGTATAAAATACGCTTAGTTAGGGCTTTTAATGATCTTATTAAGGTTTTAAAAGTGACGTCTCAAGTCACTTGCCTTTAAAAACGTTATAAATTATAAATTATTATTTGAAATGAATAAATAAAAGCTTTAAAATTAACAATTTTTTACTAAAACTCCAATAATTACGTTCTTTTTAAGGAAAATTTAACAAAAGAATTTTTTTGCAATTTTTTTCTTAACGCTCTAATTAAACCACTGAGAACCCTATTTAAGGGGCTGCTTAGTTAGGGCAGTAATTGTGTCTGACAGATATGTCAACCACATATGTTTTTCTTTTAGTTTTATGTTATATATATTGCTAATACATCGATTGTCATTAAATAAAACAAAAACAAATATCCAAAAAGAATTATAATATAGAGCATTTTTGAGTTTAACGCATTAAATAAAAAAAACGAAAAATGAATATAATAATTTGATTTATTTTTAAACTTTTACCGTGCTTTATTTTAATCCAGGCGTTCCACTGATTTTGTTTGAGACCGATGCCATTTGGTTTCGAAATCCTTTGGTGTATTTTAAAAAATCTAGTCAAGACGGAGACATCGTACTACCCATTAAAGGTGGTTTATATTATATTCTGTTTTTGTACAAAATTCAAATTTATATATTATCCTTTAAAGGATCAGTTAAAAAAAAACAATACTTATTGTGTGCTTACGCTATATTTGGTTTTTTTAAATAGTAATGCTACAAAAATTAAAGTAAACATTTTTAAGTTTAATAATTATTTTCGATAAAACTTAAACTTAAAAATACATTCCGGTAAATGTTTGGGGGTTGATTCCTTTTTTTAAAAGAAATTTTTGTTAGCGAGTTTTGTATGGTTTTATGGGCTTAAAAATAAGATGTTTAGAAATAAAATCATTAATAAAAAAACCCAATTTAAAAAATATGATCTAAAATAAAATAGTTTCACCCAATTTTAAGGGTGACTTTAGTGATCAAAGATTCATTTTTACATTAAACTGTGTCATGTTTGTAGGGTGCTCTTGGATAACAAAATTCATTGTTTGGCGCAAAAAAATATCAAAAAATTTAGAATTTTTGGAAGGACAAACTCGCTTATTTCTTAATTGATATATAAAACTATTTTCTCGAAAACTCCTAATATTATTTGTCATTTAAAAGTTTTTATTAGTGAAAAACCATTATCAAACAAGTTCATTATTTGCCGGACTGCACCGTTAAAAGC
This sequence comes from Microlaimidae sp. YZB2_3, assembly GCA_030248175.1. NCBI lineage: Eukaryota > Metazoa > Nematoda > Chromadorea > Desmodorida > Microlaimidae > Microlaimidae sp. YZB2_3. The sequence continues at coordinate 30,396 of JASAMX010018019.1, read as the reverse complement.
TATTTTTAGTTAAAGTGTAAAAGATAACAGGTAAAACAAAATATGAGAAATGGTTTTTAAAAAAGTTTAAAATAGAGTACAATAACATAGAATTGTTTTGAAGACCTAGTAGAACTCTAGCGGTTCAAATGTCTTTTTAATTTAATTTGTAGAAATCTAATAAATTAGTTACACTATAGGATATTTCTTCATAATTTTAATATGAAGAAATTTCTCTGAAAATAATCTTTTCGAAATTTATTTCCTTGAAATTAAACTTTTCGCCGAAGATGCGAAGGTTTATAACGAAACCATGAAAACTCAACAATTACAAAGTGATTTGGATAAAATATTAGAATGGTCACGAAATTGGCAATTAACTCTGGCCGAACATAAATGTGAAGTTCTTAATATAGGTACAAACAAAACATAAATTTAATTATAGTATAGGAGGTAACTTACTTAAAAAAACAAATGTAGTTAAAGACTTGGGAGTAAACCTGATAGAAAATTAAAACTTTGGAGTTCATTGCGAAGTTATCACTAAAAAAACTTTCAAAATTTTATCACTAATTTTTAGAACTTTTAATTTTAACTCTATTACCTTGTGCGTGCATACACAGCATATCTCAGGCCAATTATCGAATACTTGAGTTATATCTGGAATCCATATAAACAAAAAGCACATTTGTTTAATTGACAGTGTACAAAAAAATTCACAAAACACTTTATAAAAGATGTGGTTTAAAATATGCTACCTATGATGATTGACTAAAATTCTTAAATTAGAAAAGTCTTCAGGAACGACGCAATATTTTTGATCATTGTGAATGTTATAAAATTTTACATGAAAAAACAAGCATCAATGCTATAAATTTTTTCTTTTAATCATAATAACACCAGAAGATATACATTATAATTAAAAGTTCAAAAAAGTAGGATTAACGTCAGAAAGTTTTTCTTTTGTAATAGGGTAGTTTGTAAATGGAACAATTTAACACAGGAGCAAGTAAAAGCAACCTCACTTAGAGCATTTAAGAGTATGTTTTAATCTTGGGTTCATTTTAGCGCTTAAACACAAGCCTTTGAACCAAAATTTAGATAAACCAAGTCACCGTTCGGTAATACGCGCGGCCGTAATCGGTTCGCAAGTGATATTTACTTTTGTGTTAGTTTAAACTTTGACTTTGACTTTGACTATGAAATAAATTTTTAAAATCTATCGTTTAAAAAGTAAGAACGACTTTTTACACGGTTTTGTACCGCGTTTTTACAAATAAAATTATTATCATTTTTTTACACTATTAAAAACTTATAAAACAAAAATATCATCCAAAATGTATATTTGGTGTCATTAGTGATTATCAACGTAATGACAAATTGCATTATTGGTTGTGTGTTTCTTTTTTTTCTTTTTTTTCCTCTTTTCTTTTTCTTGTGCAGATTGATTAAAGGTGTGGTGCGGAGTCAAACTTTTGTCTTTGGTTTTGCTAATTTTTTTGTGAAAACTTTACCCCTGCCCCAATAGCCCACAAATTTTTTTTATTAAAATATATATTTCCAGTGATTCAAGATATATGACCGCCCAAAAATGGATTTTTTGACAATTCTGTAATTCGAAAATTGCTCAATAACTATTTAAAATCAAGTTACAAAAAGTGCACTCGAATAAAGTGGCTACTTTCTAATTTAGTTTGATACATAAATTGTTAAGCTTAGAGCAGTATTTCTCGCGATATTGCATTTCCCGTACAAAAAACCCGCGATTTTTCACTAAAAATACAAAGTGTAGACAAAAATGTTGGGCATACTTAATCAAATCACTGCCGTCGTTTGGTGTTTTTAACAAAAAAAAGAGATTTTTTTTGTACGAGAAACTCGTCAAATACTGCCCCAATCCTAACAATCAAGGTATCAAATTAAAGTAAAAAGTAATCGATTTTTAAGTGCATATTTTGTAACTTAAATTTTTATACATTTATAAATTTTTACATTTTTATGGTACATAATATTTTTTTATAAATTTTTATAACATTAAATTTTTTATATATTTTTCCACAATTCTGTAATTAAATCAAGTACAGAATTGTGGAAAAAAGCCTATTTTTTTTGGGGGGGGGCGGTAATAATCTCTTAAACCAGTGGAGATGTGAAAAAAATTTGTGGGCTATTGAAAGCAGGAATAAGGTTTTCACAAAAATTATCAGAATCAAAGACAAAAAGCTTGACTCCGCACCGCACCTTTAAGGTAGAATAGAATTCTATTCTATTATAGAAAACACTTGGGTAGGAAAGGCTACGTTTTATTTTTTGGACGTTCAAAATATCAAGTTTAAAAAATAAAACCTGTGATACAAGCCCATAAACCCGTAACACACAAGCAACTTTAGTTTTGGTTTGTAAACAAATAAAATAAATAACTTGTTTTATAACATTTCCTATATAATATAACATGCGACATATTTTTGATAGGTTATGCCGATGAAAAGGGCCACACATATTCTTTCGATCCCATGATTGTTAAACCTTCAGCCACAACTGTAAAATTTTTTAACGAAATGTTTTATCGACTGCTTTCAAATCCCAAGCTTTATGATCAAGTAAATTGTTTACAAAACTTATAAAAACATAGAAATAGCATAGAAACATGGTTTTTGAATACATTTCCCTGTATTATTTCGTTAAATCATAGGGTATAAACATATTTTACGTAAGATATAAATTGGTATTGTTGACTATCAAAATCAAAAAAACTATCCAGTTACCAGGTAATCATTTTTTAATAACGTGTAAATATTAAAAATTTTAATAGATATATTTTAAAACTATTTTCCTATAAATAGTTGCATGTTTTATTTAGAAATTCTGGCCCCTAATGATTATTTTGTTTAAATTTTCTATATTTGGCAGCATTTTGGTGAATCTTACGTATTTAGAAAAAGAGGCAAACCATGACTAAAATTATTTAATTTAATAATCCTAATATCAAAAATATAATTTTTGCTAATATTATGATAGAAAGTTTTATAAGTTTAGAGAAAGAGATAGAAAGTTTGAGTCTGGGTTCACGTCAACACGCATTGAACTGCACTGCACGCTAAACCTGAATAAATTCATGTAAAAATAAAAATAAAAACTGTCAATATTTTGTTTAGCAAATTATTTAAAATTATTATTAAGATACAATTGTGTATGAGTTTTAAGGTAAATAACAAATTTATTTTAAATCAAACCTAATTTCGGCAAGCCATTATTATCCGATAATTATATTACGATATTTATTCAGTGTACAAAAAATTACGACGGAATTTCGAATGCACAAAATAATCTTGAAGAACATTTTACATAATTTAGGCGGAATAAATTAAATACCAAAAAATACCGCAAAAATTTTTACGAGAAACAATTTTTGAACAACAAACAAATAAAAAGATGAATTATAATACAAAAATTCAGTGTCCCACAAAATAAACTAAATAATAATTAATAAAGCCAATAATAAAATATTCGTCTTCTCTTAATTTGTCTTCTATATTTACCGTAAATAACATTACACTTCACTGATAAAATGTAGCAGTCAAATTGGGAAGAAATATACGATTTTTTCAATGAATTCGTAAATTATTATTTAGTTCTTGTATGATAATTTAACATTTTATATGTTTTTTCTTCAAAACTTATTTCTTGTAAGAGATTTTTCAGTGTTTTTTGTTGTCTGTTTTTATCCCATCTAATTTTACATGCAATATCCTCCTTAAGAGCTTTGTGCACATTTAAATTTCCGTCGTTATTTTTTATAGATTGGAATTTTAATTATAACTGGATTTTAAAAAAAAGATTTTTTTATTTGCGAGATTTACGCAACACAGCTTTGCACATAAGAGATCCTTACGTTAAACCCAGTGTTATTCATATACCTTTTCCAAAACTTCCAAATGACAAAAACAAAAAGTTTAATTTTAAGTGATTGGAGTTTGAAGTGAAAAAAACATTCACTTTGTCCAGATTAAAATTTAAAAAAAAAACAGAAAAAAGTTCAGTAAACAATCTTAAATTCCATCCAACATCGATCATATTTGTTTTGTCGTTTGAATATTTCGGGCAAAGTATGTATTGGAGGTTAGCGGATGATGCAGTCCTGTTAACGTATTACGATCTACTATTTCCTTTTTTTTACTGCGGTCAGTCCCGTCGAAATGCGGGGGAAGTCTTAATAAGAATTGAAACTAATTACTGAGTGTAATTAAATTAGATTTTTAAAAAAAAATTTTCCAATTGAATTTTTGTGCAGGTATTAACTATGTTTTTGTGTCTTAATCAGGACGTGTTAGACTTGCTTTGTAAAGAACAATTCGCGGGTGTTCATTGCGATTCTTTCGCTTGGGAATCGATTGCTGACGGTCTTTGGTTCAAACTTCCGGCGCGGAAAAAGGACGAACTCCGACCCTACATAGTTAATAACAATTATTATTTGGGCGTCCAAGCAAAAATCACCCGCCAGGCCCTGAACGGTTTGTGGTTTCTGAATTTAAAAGGAACTTGCGATTGGAAAAAAGTAGCAATAGCCACATCGAATGCAATTCAGTGGACAAAAAAAGGCTTTTAAATTTTTATGAACATTTTTATTTTCACGTGTGTTTTAAAAAAAAACGATAATTTTTTTCATTTTAATGATTGTTTGGGCTATATTAGGACAATTTGGCTTAGTTTGAAAAATTTTGGTTTACATTTAAACTTATATCTGTTTTTTATATTTTTTCTCTGTAATAAAACAATGATTTGTAATTTCAAGTTTTGAAAAAAACAAATGCATACAAAAGACTAAAAAATAATGTATTTAACGCGTTTAACTTATTTATTAATTTTATGAGTTTATTTTAAAAATATATTATGATTTTAGTTGTTTATTGAGTCTTTTAAATGACGTATTATAACAATTATCAACTTATATATAATATATGTATGAAAAAATTGACAAGCAAGGCGTTTCTTTTTATGACACATGATCTTAATTCACTCATGTTTTACGTCAGAACCAACCTTACACTATTACTAGCAGGAAATATACACAGAAATTTACTCACCATTTTTTTATAAAGATTAAGATTATGTGTAAGCAAATGGATAATCTAAAATCAAATTTAGTATTTATTTATCCACCTTTGTTTTAGGAAAAAAATTATTTTTTTATTTTAAAAAATTGAGACTTATGTAGTCTGGAACTAAAAATTTTTATACTTATTTTTTTTAATTTTATCAAATTTAAAGCAAAGTGGGATCTTATATAAAATGTTAAATTTCCATTGCACAACAGAAAGAAATTTTAATAAAAGAGACATAAATTTTAACACATGAATTAAATATTAAATTGATAGTTTTTATATGAGAATTTATTGAAAAGCTGCCATGTTGTAATTGACTGCGTTTGTTTCTTTTAACTCTATGGAAATAGGCTTTTAAAACGATATGCGAGTATGTCTAGTTGAATAGAAAAATTCCGACAACTTCAAATAAATTTTGCAGCCGTGACAGAGCGATCTTTTTGTCACGTCTCTAACCATTGGTGTGGCCCTTTTATGAAAATATAAATCTAGCTTGTTAAACTTTTTTATATCATTTTAAGTTTAACCCGTACTCGTTGTAACTTTTACTCAGCTGTTAGCAAGGTTTGGGGAACATAAATACTAATGCGTGTGACAATACATTTGCTTGTTATATAAAGGTAATTTTTCATTTGCATGTATTATTATATTGGCATCCATCAACCTCGTCATACCTACGTGGTACACAACCTTAAACTCACCAAAGTGGGCTTGGGAAAGTATATCACGGTAGCAGGTTAAAGGTAAAATTTGGAAATTTCACAATTTGTGTAAAAGATTAAATTTTTTATTATTATTATTTTCAACCATTTTTAAACCTTTTCACGTTAAAATAATCTGTTTTTGACTGTTTCTGTTAACGTATGTATTAAATTATGTATTAAATTGGACTTGTAAACTTTTTTAATGTTAAATAACGTAAAAAATATTAACTGAGTGGGAGAGGAATATAAAATGCGCTTGTGTTTGTTTATTTCGCTTAACGAAGATTATACACTAATGATTGTTAGGGTTGGTTCATACTTATGTAAAAACGTCCTTTGGACAAATAGTCCAAAGAACGTTTTTACATACGTTTAAGACTGGTTCATACTTATGACAAAACGTCCTTTAAACAAAGTCCAAAGGACAAAATCCAAAGGACAACGTGTTCATACTTTTGTCCTTTGGACTTTTCCCTTAGGATTTTGTCCTTTGGACTTTGTCCAAAGGAAAAATTCTAAGTAGCATTCATACTTTGTCCAAAGGAAAAAGTCCAAATGACGTTTTGGATTTTTTTAAAATTGTCCTTTGGACTTTGTGCAAAGAACGTTTTGTCATAAGTATGAACCAGCCATTATACGCTGTGTTTGTCCTTTGGACTTTGTCCAATGGACGTTTTTACATAAGTATGAACCAACCCTTAGTATTATAACGTTTTCAAAGTCTGCCTATTACGTTCTTTTTCTCTTATTGAAATGTTTTATGCAAATTGTTTGCCTCTTTCGAGACCTCGGTGTTTATCACTTGTCTGTCCTTCGAGTTCTGTATAGTTTTCTCTTCCACCTTCTTACACTTTATTTTTCTGCCTGTTCTATGTTTGTGACACAATAGTCATATAGCAACTTTCTTTTTAACATTAAAATATAAAAACGTTAGATTTTTACTTAAATTGTCTCATATCTGCTTCCTAGTGCTTTGCGCACGTTATTTCTAGCCGCCTTCTCTGTAATCGTTAGCTGTAAAAAACGGAAGGTTCACTTTGCTGGAACCATTTCCACTTTGCTGTGAAAGTTTTTTCCTGCTTTTTTATCATCAAGCTTTTAGTGTTCAAAGTATTGATAAAAGCAAGATATCACGCTTCTATGGTGATTATGACACTAAGCCATATTCATAAAATTTTAAAGCATCTGCCTGGCCACACCCAGGATAAAATTAGCAGGATATTTTGTTTAAGCCTGAATACAGCTTTTTTCATAAACACAGCTTTTTTGTTAAATCATACTTTGTTAAATAAGTAAATTTATGGAAATCTCGTTTTGTATAGCGGATAAAAGCCGACTGACAGCGACTGATCTGTTCAGATTTTAAAAAAAATGATAGAAATGTATGCTAAATTTTAAAAAAAGGTTCCATTTTGTTTTAACTAAGGTTAAAACTCTCACTATTAAAAAGTGATGAAGAACCCATATCAAATTGCGTTTTTTCATTAAATCTTAAGATCAAGTTTACATTTTTAAAAGTTGCTCTATTATGTTCAGATAAGTTTTTTATCAATTTAAAAAAATATTTTTGATGGTTTTAATAGTTATAAATGAGTTTTATATTTCTAAAAAAACTTTAATTTTATAACTTTCAAAGTGCAAACAAAAGTCATCTGCGTAAAATTCGGCTATTTAAAACAAAAAAGTCTCAGGGCACCAACATCTACCTTTAGATAAATTTTCAAATGTTACTTTTAAAATCTGTTTTACGTTATTTTACAGTTAGTATGATACAATTGAAACGTTGCACTATGTTTTGAATAAATAACTATTTATCAACGAATTTCTTGTTCATAAATATTCAAAATGTTACTTAATATTTTAATTTTTATTTGCTTAAATCAGAACCGTTTTAAAATTATTTATTGTTTTGCCTATCTTTTAATATTTTTAAGCTCCAGATATCGTATACTATTGGCTTTACAAAAAGATGTGCATTTCAAATAAGGATTTATTTAATTATCGGATACGTCGATTTATGTTACGAATTTTAATATTAGTAGAAAGTTGAAATTTATGTGTAAATAATAAAATTGATTTTGAATTAATCAAAATTTGATTAGCTAGAAATTCATACTTAAAATTTTTGTCCACGTTTATATCATAGCGAAAAATAAACTAATTTTTTAAAATTTTTATGTTGCAAGTTGCAACATATTTATTTTTATTCTAACTACTTTGTATGTAAAAAAAATTAAAATATCGAAAATATAGTAAGTTTTTTTTATTTAAATATTAGTTTTTCGAACTGAAAATATTATGCCATCCTACACGTAGTGTTATTCGTGTTTAAGTTGATTCAGTTACTGCTGTCTGTATCTTTGAAAAAGCCGAAATTTCCTTTAGCCCAGCAATGACGTTTAGAAGCTAAAATATGACTGTGACGGCATTTTTTGGAAGCAGCGACAAACGACTTTTGGAACGAAGAGATCGATATCAATGCTAATCTTTAGAAATTCTCCGAAAAAGCGGAATAAATAAACGAGCTTTCTTCATGCAATTTTCCCAGTAAATTTTTTATAAATGAGACCACAAATTTAAATATCGTTAAGGAAATTAGTTTTTTGAAAAATTTTCAGAAAAATTTAAAATTTTAATTTGCTGTTATTATTACACTTAAATTTAAGTTTTTAGCTGAAAAATTTTAAAAAAATGTCAAAAAAAAAAGATAAATAGAATTATATACCCCAGGGACACTATGTGTAGAGTGTAGACGTCTTTTTTTAGATATTTTTTTTTTCAATCATAACATTTGATCGCATGGTTTTTTACCAATTTTTTCAAGTATTTATAACTTTTTGTATAAATATTAGCTAATTGTTTTGACCCTTACCAATTAATAATGCGAAAAACGATGATAAGAACGTTCTACATAATTCTTTTCAATGTTAAATTTTGCTGCCTTTGCCGTCGGCCATCGCGAATATTTGACAGTTTCTCTTTACATAAAGAAACAATTTGCATTATTATTATCAAAAATCCTATAGTTATTATTATGAATAATAATAATATCAAAAATATATAATATAGCGAAAAATGTGCACCTCCTATATAAAAAAGTAAGTCAAAGTAGGACATTATAATCAGCCTCTCCATTTAAAAGGCGCCCTCCATTATAATGGCATAGTAGTCATTTTAAAGGCCCGTTCACATTTGCGCACAATGCACGATGCATAATGCATAATGCACGATGCATAATGCACAATGCACGATGCACAATGCATTCTAGTACTTGTTCACACTTAAGGTTGGTTCATACTTTACTTATGTTTTTACATACGTTTATACGCTGTGTTTGCCCTTTGGACTTTGTCCAAAGGACATTTTTACATAAGTATGAACCAGCCTTAACGCACAATGCATAATGCATCAAAACAAATTTTTAGCCAAAACTATTGTTAAATAGGTTTAAAATGCTTGTTTCATTTATTAAAAAAGCGAAACATAACAAAGAATAACGTTGCTGCAAATCCAAGTTGACAAAAAACTCAAATTAACCGATGTTGGGATGAACAATCCTGAATATTAGTCAGGAAAGCTAAAAAACCAAAATACAGTTTCAAAATCCCTCTTTTTTATTTTGCATAGAATTATGTTTTATATTTTGTTAAACGCAAAAATATGTTTTAAATTTTATGTATAATGAAATTTGAAGTCGTTTGTTCAAGAATATTTATTGTTTGATTCGTTTTTTAAGCAGAAAAGTTCTCATCGTACGTACTTTGCAAAAAAAGTGCGTACAAATTTTCGAAGCGCGCTGGTACTCGCACAAAACTTGGAACGCCGTCCCAAGTCCGATAATGCATTGTGCATTGCGCGTAAGTGTGAACACCTATTTTCAGAGTTTTAATGCATTGTGCATTGTAAATCGTGCATTGTGCATAAGTGTGAACGGGCCTTAAAATGAAGAGGAAGCCATTATAATAGCCATTTATTGACTTAATTTCACTTCATATATACTCACAAGTGTAATACTGTCCGGGCCGCACAAGTTTTTTCCTGTTGGTTTAATACTGTCCAACACAGTAAAACTCATGCGGCCCGGACAGTATTACACTTGTGAGTAGTGAGTACATATGAAGTGAAATGAAATCAATAAATGGCTATTATAATGGCTTCCTCTCTATTTTAATTCGCCAAATTAAAATGACTACTATGCCATTATAATGGAGGGTGCCATTTGAATGTAGAGGCTCATGAATGACCTACTTTGACTTACTTTTTTATATAGGAGTTGCACATTTTTTGGAATATTATATATTTCTGATATTAATAACGATAATAATGTGAATAATGATGATTTTCTTTTTTAGATTTTTCTCGATTATTATAAAATCTACGATAATATTCAGAAATTATTAATAATAATTATAATTATAATTATAATAAAAATATTATCATTACTATTATTTTTACTCTCAAGGCAAAAAACCATTTGCCTTTATGAAGATGCTAATTTTTATTTGTTATTATTGTTTTTTAATATCATCATTATGATTGACTGATTATAATTGGAGACACGATAAAATTAGAAATGGTTAAAAAAGCAATAAGGAAAGTATTTTTATTCAGGCAATTTTGGAAAGAAAATTATACTTAATAGATGCACTGGAAGAAAATCACCTGCCATTAGCAGAGCCTTCGTCCCACGACGTTGAAATCTTCGTCCCACTGTGGAAGGATTTTTCTCTGACCATTGTGGTGTAAAAAATTTACCGCGGTTAACTCTACTTATCACTTAGCTCATACCTAGGAAATACATACTGCTGTACGCGTTGTTAAAATTTATCTTTAGTAGCTTTAACCATTTCGATTTGCTCATTTCAAGTTGCTCGTATCATCTAGATATGACCTAAGGGATGCGTAAAGTTAACAACTGGAAGGTTTGCAGGCCACAATGGTCAGAGGAAGCCTCCAACCTGAAATGAAGGTTTCATCGTGGTCACGCGGAAAAAAACGATCACGATAACGGGTTAAGATTAAAGAGTACTAAGAGTACCTTAAACTTCATAAATTGATTTTTTGTACCTGTTCCATGGTGATGGGTAAATACTTAAATAATTATTACGGTAACTGCATAGCCTACTAATCTTTTCTATACAAATTCGATAGTATCTGTTGTTTAAAAGAAGCTCTTACGGTTTAAGTAAATACTTTAACATTTTTATATACTGCTAAAACATAAGAAAAGTCTATCAGATATTATCTTGGTAAGAAAGACTCTCGAAGGTGCTTCTAGTAGGTTGAAGGCAGATAAGCAGCAGATAACCTTGCTTTAAAAGCAGGTAGAAGACAAGTAAGAGGCAGCATAAAATTTCTTGGAGGCAGGTAGGAGGCAGGTGGCGCTGCATCCTATGTTAAAGCATACATGTAAGTAGGCAGGTAGAAGGCAGCTAAATCTGTCTCAGAGGTAGGTAAGAGGGAAGTCAGAGGCAGGTAAATTTAATTGAAGGTAGATAGGAGGTAGCTTGCAGGCAGTATGAGGCCATAAAATTTTCGATGGAGGTAAGAGTCGGGTAAAAACCAGCCTTTCCAAAACTAGGCACGCCGTCCTTACCTGGGGTTTACAGCAAAAAAAAAATTCAACTGCATTTTCATGTTTGAAATTTAGGGCTAGGAAATGCTGATATGCCATTTATTCTATTGCTGCATTTTTTTAGATTATTCATGTTATTTTTATATGTTTTGTTCTTATATTTTTCAGAAATAAAAAAAACGTAGCACCTTTGGTTTTATGAATTTTAAAATAATTTCTCACTGTAAATTTTAATCAAACAATAAAAAATTTTTAAAAAGTAAATTGTGAAAATTCGTATGAAAGTAAAAACAAAAAGTCTTTTTTAATGATTTACATCAATGAATAGCTTTATCCTAAGACTTTAAATAAAAATTTTTTACAGAAAACACTTTTTTTACAAAAAATTGTATAAATATTAGAATTAAATTCAAAATGTCCAATGGTCAAAATCAAAAGATTTTAGATTTAAAAAAGCGTTATTTATTCATAAACCTTTTTATCGAAACCCTTTTATATTTCGTATTTTGTATTATTTTTTAAAATTTTTATGCAGCACCAAAAATTGAAAGTTTATATTTTTGTTGTTCTTTTCACATGTTAAATGTGGTATAAACTACGTTTAACCATATACTGTTTTGAAAAACTAAAAGTTATTATAAGTTATTATAAATTATATTTATTATTAAAATAATAATTTATTTCGCTAAAGACAGGAATATGCATAAATAACAGAAAAATGCGCTTAATTGTGTGGACCTGAAACAAAATAGAACGCATAAATTACAAATAAAAACATCAATTTGTCGTAAATAAATAGGACAAACAATATTGCTAGATATGTCACTAGCTTAATCGCTGCTAAATAAATTTTATAAAGTTAATTATACATTTCAGAAAAACCATTTCAAAATATATTAGTTTAAATTCTAGATTTTCTTAGACTGTAAATATAAGTAAAATGATGTTTTGCATTTAAAGGAGACCAAATCTAGGTTGGTTTATAAGTTTAGAATTAATAATGTGCTGACTTGTTGCTTGGTTACTTTCACTGGTTTATTACTATACTATTTAAGTCATCACAAAGCATTAAAATCTGATAATATAAAACCGGTTTTTTGAACAAATTGTTTTGTTTTGTAACCCCAAATATTATCGTATAAATTGTCATGTTATTGTATTTAATAAAAATATATAATATTGTATTATGATATGTCATATAGTCATAAGGTTAAAATGCAAAAATTTACGAAATATATGTGAAATAACTTCGCGAGATTAAATCCTAGCATAGATTTATTGCTGCAAATTTTAAAAGACTAAATCAGTTATAGAATAGAAGTTTTCCATTATCTTGCAATATTATTTTATTTGCACCACGGTTGTGTGCGCAAATATGAGAAACATAATCGAACACATTTTAGTTTAAAAAAACATTCATAAATGGTAATTAGAAGTCAATATAAACTTCGCGATTAGAACCGCAGTGTTTTTTACTATTTGTATTTTTATATTCTTATATTACTATAGTTTTATGGCTCGCAAATTTATCGGACAATTAGCGTTCGTTTCTCTCGTGTTGCCAGTTTTTTTCTGCAGCAGCGGAAATAAACGCCACTTATATTGGCGTATTTATTAAGCCTTTTACATCGTTTTTGTTTGATAATTTTTGTGTCGTATTATGTGGAAATATAAAAAACGTTTGGATTTAATAACGTCAGATTTTTTTTATTCATGTGATAATTTTTCACTCAGGCGCATCGATTTAGAAATCAAATTTTAATATTTACTTTATATAAAATATTATATAAAATAATAATATAAAATAAATATACTTAATATAAAATATAATATAAATATACTTAATATAAAATATACTTAATATTAATATAAACAAAATTTTATATTTTTTTCACAAGAAATTAGTGTATTTTTAAGCAAATAATGCATGAAAGTTTAAGTGATTAAAATCAGCAAAAAGGTTAAAATATTTCAAAGTTTACAACTGTATTATATTGATATCCGCTTTGCTGTTAATAAATAATAACAAAGGTGGATAATCTAATAAAGGTATGTCACAGCAGTCTGTAACAGCGTGCATCATAAAATCCAATTCGGGCCGCACGTCCGGCCAGAAGCCGCACGTCCGGCCAGAAGCCGCACATCCGGCCAAAAGCCGGCCGCAAGGGAGTTAATTTTGATGCATTGCGTTCTTGTTATTTTTACCATAGTGGTGTGACGTGGCCGACTGCTCTGGCGAATATATTATTTACATTTTTCTTGTGTGAATTATTTAAACTTTTATTACGGTCGTAATAAAAGTTTAGATTATCCACCTTTGATGATACCAATAAAATACACGTCAAAATAACAATAAAATACAATACTAAAAATATTCAATTTGTGATTTTCGATTTAGAGAATCCTGAATAATGCACACTTTTTTAAACAAAAAACAACTTAATTAATAAAAAAGATTCAAACTTTTTGTCAAATATCTTTTAGCGAGATTCGAATCTATTTATTGCTGTAGTGAAGAGACCAAGTCCAACAAGCCATAAAGACAGAATGCAAAAAACTGAACAATTTAATAATTTTAACAGGCTAATATTTATTTCACTTTTCAGCAAAATAATAAGCAAATAGTAAATTTTCTATGAAATAGAAAAAAAGCATAAGCATAGAGAAAAAGCATAAGTCACGAAGTTATACAAAAAAATTTAAAAAATAATTTATGGCATTACTCTTCAATTATGCAATAAATTAAAGATAAATTCTGTCAGGGTGAAAATAGATGAGTAGTAAAGTAACCACTCGTTTTTTAAGAAAATATCACATGCAGAGAAACACTTTACGCAACTAAATAATAATTGGTTACATAACCGCTGAAAACATTTTTTTTTATTTTTCTCGCTCACGGGTTTATTTTTTACTTCTTCCTGGCCGAGAGCGGTCACGCCCTTAATTTTAGCCTGGAAGACTTTAGCTTTAGTTAAGCAATTGAATGAAGAGCTTTGAAGCTCCAGGAGTTGGTCCACAGCTCTTGAAAGCGGCGATTCGCTCTGTTTCAGAACATTCCTGATCTCAACTACTAATTTATCTAACCTCCAATATTACCCTCCAATATTATTCTACTATTTAAAAGGGAGTTTCAGAGTTCTGGAACTCCGCCCCTTAAAGGTGCGGTGCGGAGTCAATTTTTTTGTGAAAACGTTTTTTGTGAAAACGTTACTGCTTTCTTTCTTTCTTTTAGTTTCTTTTTTCTTTTACAGCTTTCTTTCTTTTTTTTAGTTCTTACTTTTAGTTCTTGCTTTGTTTTAGTTTATATTTTGTAATTTAAATTTTAATACCCATTGGCCTAAGCCTAAGCCAGGTTACAAAGCTTACATTATTTTAATACCCATTGGCCTAAGCCTAAGCCAGGTTACAAAGCTTACATTTTGATCTAAAGGTTTATAAACTATTTTAACAGGACAATCTAATTTTCCTACCAAAAATATTATTTGAAGACCGAAAATTTAAACCGCACGATAAAATCACTTATGGTTGAATTATATCTGGCTGACGTCCGAAATTAGTTTGCCGATATGTGGTTATGACGTTAAAAAAACAAATAAAATCGCAGAATTTTTTTTAATTCCACCTTTTTATAAAGTATACAAAAATTAACCAAATTTAGCCCTTTAAAAGTTTGCATTTGGGTTTTAAATTGAGTAAATTGATAAAAAATTATTAAAAAAGGGGTTTTCACCTTTATTATTAACCGCTTTCGTTAAAAATTTTGAATGGTTTTGTTGTTAAATAATCGATTTAATAGTGCAGTTATCGATGTCAGCTAGATTCTACTAGCCTTTTATATGTTTTTACAGTTAAATTGATTAACATTAATAATGTACGTGGAAACGGATTTCGTGGAACTATTCTCATCGAAATTTAAATGGGTCGGATTTCAGCGGCGGACTTAAGTTTTTTAATGGATGGCCCGCATAAAATTTAATCAGTGGATGACGCTTGCTGAAAAGTGAAATAAATATTACCTGCTTGACCCGGCCTGTTAAAGTTATGAAATTGTTCAGTTTCCTTCTTTCTGGCTTGTCCTTCTATATAAAAAAATTGTTTCTGTTTTTTATATTATTTTTGTGAAATATCGAATATAATGAAATATATTTTTATTTGTTAGCATATGAAATAAAATTGAATATTGTAAAGTATTTTTCTGATCAAATGGAATTTTTGAACTTACCAAAGTTTTGATTTTGAATTTTTATAGCTATATTTGACCGTAAGCTAAAAAATTCTACATAATAATAACACTCAAGCTAATTTAAAGTCAGTGTTTATTTTCACGTTGAGTAATTTGTAAGCCATGTTGAGTAATTAATTATGCCTATCAAGGTAGAACACCACAGTTTTAACAATATTTACTTTAAGCTAAACATCAACTTAGATATTAATTTTTGGCGAAAAACAGTAGGATACGATCAAATGCTGAGATTATGATGTATTCAACGGTGATAATTGCATCTTTTTCCGGTTGTTTCATTTTGAGCTACACAATTTAAGGGAACGGGACACGAGGGTACTGGACACGAGGGTACTGGACACGAGGGTACTGGACACGAGGGTACTGGACACGAGGGTACTGGACACGAAGGTACTGGGCTTAAAAAATTGCGTTCGTCACAACTGGCAGCAAAATCGATTCATTATGCAAGAGGGACACGAGGGTACTGGACACGAGGGTACTGACAAGCAAAAAACATAACCTTCCCGCATAAAACGGAATAAACTTATTGCATAACAATAGTTTATTATGTTTAAATATCATTTAGTTGTTTGACTGACTTATAAAAGAGGATTATAAAAATAAAATTATTGAAAAGACATAACAAAAATAATAATTTCATAACATTAAAACATTTTCGTGTAATTTGTATACATTTTCGTGAATTTTTTTATATAATAACTAGCTTTAAAAATCTTGAGAATCTATGAGACGACTTGAAAGATCATAAGCATTAAGGTTGCTGTTATGCTTTGATTGTGCTGTCAAAACATTTTTGTGGTTATTTTTCGTGGTGTGTTGAAAAAAAAAACGAATTCTTAAAAATGCCTTAACGGAAAGAATAGCCGCAGAAATAATTGCAAATAAAACATTTTAGTAAAATATTTTCCGAAAAACAATTGCTTTCCTTTTTTAACAGTAAATTATTAGGCATTTTTAAAAGCACACTATTATTGAAATATTATGATAAAGTTTAGCTTAATTTTTGGGTTTTGCTTAGGCTTAGGAAAATAAAGTTTACCGCGTGCAATGGGTTTTAAAGACTTCCAAAGATCCGTTGTTGGATTATTTAACTCACGACTTTATACTTAGATTTAAATGTATAAAATATCATACATAAAAAACTTAACAATTGTATGTTTTTGGGTTTTAAAAGGACATTTTGTTTGCCTTGTTTTCAATGATTAACATGTGTTCAAGTAAATTCCTAAAGCTAGAGTGGACTAAAAACGGCAGGAAGTTATTTTTTACATTTCTACTGCTAAAATTTATTTTTGCAGGAGTTATTATTTTTAAAGATTTTATCAAAAAAACTCATTTATTTAAATCAAGAGTCGATGAAAGGAGTTTAAATATAAAAAGGACAGCAACAAACTGAAACTCGCTTCGTATTTTCGTACGAGTATATGATTTAGAAAAAAACAGTAATTAAAGAACTTCTTGGCGTTCTCATTCCACTCATGGTTGTTTAATAATAATTCTTTAGTTTTTTCAAAGGCAAGGGTTTCGAAGCTTCAGAGATTCGGAAATAGCTTCAAAGATTATCATTGTTTTTATTAAAAACCCATGGTATAAATTGTGTGTAAAATAACCTTTAAAAATTTCATGTTTTAGTATGATGTTTTTTAAACAATTTACGTAGTTTTTCGATTATTAAATTGCATTATATTTAAGCAAGAAAAAATGTTATTTATAATTAAGAACGAAACGACTTATTTAACGTTTAATTGTCTTCACGTACAAACGATTAAAAATTAGTTCGGTTCATTCAGTTTAAAAAATTTACATATTTGTGGCAAACGTATTTTTTCTTAGCTCAGTACCCTCGTGTCCGGTACCCTCGTGTCCAGTACCCTCGTGTCCAGTACCCTCGTGTCCAGTACCCTCGTGTCCAGTACCCTCGTGTCCAGTACCCTCGTGTCCTAGAATCCAATTTAAAGGTCAAAAACAGTTTTTGTTCTTTTAAAAAATTTGAAAAGTACAGTTTTTGCTAAAATTTTATGGAAAGTTAATAAAAAAATAAGGGATAAATTTTATTGGTAATTTAAAATAAAACAGAATTAAAAATTTTAAAAAAATTGAAAAAATCGAAAAAAAAAATTTTTAAAAATGCAAATAAATAAATCCTGAATTAGTTTTTTAATTGAATACAATCGAAGGTATTGTTCAGGCTTATATCTAACTAATTCCAAAGTTTCCTTAAAATCTGTACATTAATCAATTTTTTTCTTTTAATTTTTTGATTTAACACCAAAAAAAACTACAAACTGAACCGTCTTATTTAAATATACATTTTAAGACCATTGACTACGATGCGCAGTAGTCCAGTGGTTAGAGGTATGAGTCCAGTGGACTTGTTTTCTTCACTACAGCAAAATTAGGTTCGAATCTCGCTAAAAGATATTTGACAAAAAGTTTAAATCTTTTTTATTAATTAAGTTCTTTTTTGTTTAAAAAAGTGTGCATTATTCAGGATACGCTAAATCGAAAATCGCAAATTGAATATTTTTAGTATTGTATTTTATTGTTATTTTGACGTGTATTTTATTGGTATCATCAAAGGTGGATAATCTAAACTTTTATTACGACCGTAATAAAAGTTTAAATAATTCACACAAGAAAAATGTAAATAATATATTCGCCAGAGCAGTCGGCCACGTCATACCACTATGGTAAAAATAACAACGCAATGCAGCAAAATTAACTCCCTTGTGACCGGACGTGCGGCTTTTTGCCGGACGTGCGGCTTTTGGCCGGACGTGCGGCTTCTGGCCGGACGTGCGGCTTTTGGCCGGACGTGCGGCTTTTGGCCGGACGTGCGGCTTTTGGCCGGACGTGCGGCTTTTGGCCGGACGTGCGGCTTTTGGCCGGACGTGCGGCTTTTGGCCGGACGTGCGGCTTCTGGCCGGACGTGCGGCCCGAATTGGATTTTATGATGCACGCTGCTACAGACTGCTGTGACATACCTTTATTAGATTATCCACCTTTGGTAATAACAAATCGTAATAATAATCGTAAAACTATGATTAAGAAAAACCGTGGTAACTGAATTTTGAAACACAGAATCTCTAAAAGAATTTGGATATAAATCTAAAAATATTAAAACCAATGTCATCAGGACAAGTCAAATAAAAAAACTAGAAAATTTTTTTGCCAAAGACCCTAAAAAACTCTACTTTAAAAAAACATTGCACGTTTCAAACTGCGCTAAATTTCTAATACTTTGAAACACGCTACATTTTTAATACTTCTAAATACTTTGAAACTACAAGTTTAAGATAATTTGATTCATAAATTAAAAATTTTTGATTTTGAAGAATTGCCAAGCAGTTTATTTATAATTATTTTAAATGGCTAAAACATATAGTAAACTGAAAAACTACACTGAAATTGCAAATCAAATTCTGTTTTCTTCTTCTTCTTCTTCAAATTCAAATTTTGCTCAAAAGTTCGACGCAAATTTAAACCGTTTGTCTTGATTTCAGTCCTTACTCTTGCTTTCAATAGCCCACAAAATTTTTTTCTTTAAACTAGCTTCATGCGTTTAAGAGATTACCCTCCAAAAATGGCAAAGAAATCGCAGGTGTTTGTACGGATAACGTAGTATCTTAACAATTATTGCATCATTTTTTAAAATCATGGTATCAAATTGAAGTAAAAAACTGCTATTTGCTTTAAGTGTATAATTATTATCTTAACTTTTTATATTCCTTGAGCAATATTTCAAGTACAAAATCGCCAAAAACGCTTCATATCTCGTGAACCACTTAAGATATTTCGACCAAAAAAACTTTGTAGACTATTGAGGCCAGGGATGGCATATGCATAAAAAATCATCTAAATCGAGGACAAAACGTTTGACTTTGTAATCGTAATTCAAACGTAATTTAATTTGTAATCATTGTAACCCTTTAATCGTAATTCATTATTGTTTATTGCTGTTTATTTTTATAATTTTTGTAAATGAAAAATAAGAAACAAAATAAACATTATTACAAAAGCAAATTGCTAATCGGCTTAGCTTTTTTGGAAAAAAACAAAAAATAAAAAGTAATTAATTAAAATTAATACTGTTAACGGATTTTCTGCAAAAAATTCGTTAATTTTGCTTATTAGATCTGACATAAGTTTATTAGGACATTTAAAACAGATACCATAAAAACAGCATATATCTACTGTTTTTGTCTACTGTATTTTATGTGCGATTTCTGCTCAAGATCTTGTGGTACATACCAATGTAGCATCTTGTCAAAGAAGAACTTCTTGTTATTTTCCATATGATTTTGTCAAGGTTTCAACGTGGTTTTAAGGTAAAAAGTTCTACAATAACACAGCTGTTGGAAACTTTTAATGAGTGGACGCAGGCACTAAAAGATAAACTTTTAGTTGATGTCATTTACTTGGATTTTGCCAAGGCCTTTGACACCGTGTCACATCAAAAATTGTTAAATAACCTAGAAAAATATGGTGTTTCTGGTAAATTTTTAAAATGGATAAAAGAATTTTTAGTTGGGCGGGAAATTAAAGTTGTAATTAATGACTCAGTATCCAAATCATTTCCTGTAAAAAGTTCAGTTCCTCAGGGTTCTGTTTTGGGTCCATTTTTATTTTTAATATATATTAATGATATTGTTGATTGTGTTAAGTACTCACAAATTAGACTCTTTGCAGATGATATAAAGTTGTTTGCAAATTCTTTATCTAAAGATTACCACATTCAAACCTTAAGACTTCAAAGAGATTTAGATAGAATACACAGCTGGTCACAAAACTGGCAATTGCAATTATCAGATCATTAATGTGAAGTTTTTCATATTCGAAATCATAGCAAAGAGTTAATTTGTAAATATAAGCTTTTCTAATAACGTACTTGCAACTACTGAATTGGTGCGTGACCTAGGTGTTTATATATCCCATGATATGAAATTCTCTAAACACTGTGAAATCACAGCAAAAAAAGCTTTGAGAGTGACATCACTAATTTTTAGAACATTCAATTCAAACTCTAGAAATAATCTTCTCAGAGCATATAAGTCCTATGTTAGACCAATTCTGGGGTATGCTAGTGCAGTTTGGAACCCTTATTTACAAAAAGATATAAGCATTTTGGAAAAAGTGCAACAAAATTTCACTAGACGGTTGTTTTATAAATGCAAGTTGTTAACTGTTGGTTATGAACATAGACTAGATTACCTAGGTTTAGAAAGATTAAAGGACCGAAGAGACAAAATTGATTTATATAAGTGCTTTAAAATTATACATTGCTTAAACAATTTGCAAGCCAATGATTCTTTAAATTTAACCTGCACCCCACCCGTGGTCATCCCTTTAAATTAGCTGTTGAAGATAGCCGAATTAATGCACGGTAATTTTCTTTTGCAAATAGGGTTGGTACACCTTGAAACAATCTACTCCCATCTCAAGTAACTGTCGATTCTTTGGATGCATTCAAGAAAAAGTTTTAAAACTGACCTAAATAAGCGCTCTTTTTGAGCCTTTAAACTTATATCAAATAGCTATGTTCGTTGATATTTTGTTAGAATTGTATTTCATATTGGCGGCAATAAAGTCGCAGATTTGATGTTGTTGATGAAAAAAAAGAAAAAAAGAGAGAAAAAAAAGGAAAGAAAAATGAAATGATGAAACAGTAGAATTAAACTATGCATAGACTATGCTTAGTATAATATTAATTCTGTTATCTGATCATTAATTAATTAATTAATTAATAAAGAATAAATTGTATAATAGTCTCTATATTTAGAAATATTTTTGTAGATGAAATCTTAAATTTATCATTAATCTTAGATTAAAAATGCATTAATTTGTTGCAAATACATTTACATCGACACCGAGAAAATAGGCACTAAATTTTTTTGTCCAAGTTATTGTCAAAAACTTACCAGTTACTTAGGTTGTTTTATTGCTTCATAATTTAAATCTAGTCACATAATAAACAAACTATCAGTCAACTTCAAAGCAGTTACTGGTAAATAACAGTTTTTATCACTGTTTTTATTAATCCGGGAATTTCAGTAAAGTTTGAAGAATTGTTCGAAAATAACTTAGTTGACTCTTATTTGGTGATCAAAAGTGCATTTACAGTCATATTGGCGTGCGGTTTCGCTCATTTATTTTCTTTTATCATGGGTGGCGCGGGAGCGCCACGGGGCGATTTAGCCCCGTGGCGCCACGCCAACCATAATTAGAGAAAGTGGGTAAATTTTTAAATTCAGAACCTTCTTCTTCTTCTTCTTCTTCTTATTCCAACGCTCCATCCTTAAAAGCGATATTCCTCATTCGTTACTGATTCATCAAAAATAAACATGGGCTCATAAGAAAAAAGAAGGAATTACGCAACTTTCTTAGGAAGCACTTTTTTAATTTAGGTCCTTGTTATCGATTTATTGATCAAAATAAAAAATTTAAAAAAATATTCAAATAAAAACTTCCAACCGCACAATAACAGCCTTTTGGCAACAATAAGAAATGTACAGAGAAGACAAAGACAACCAACATCCCCTCATAAAAACCGCAAAAAAAGCAGACCGGTTTTAATTGGTGGCAGAAACGGAACAAGTTCCCAGCGCCGTCTGCTTCAACCGCGCGGAAATCGGCGAAAACAACAGAGTACTTTTTTTAATTCTTGCATTACTGATGCCAAAATTAATTCAAAGTTTTATTTATTAAAAAAATAATAAGCGTCGGTGACGCGGGAGCGCCACGCGCCGGTAGATAATCATCGATGGTGCGGGGGTGTCACACTGCAATTTAACCCACCGCACCGCGCCAACTATACTTAGAGAACGTGAGTAAATTTCGTAATTCATGTTAATCATCTTTTTTTTATTATTATTTTTACTTTAGAATTATAATTGCAACAATTGGCGCACGGCATCGCGCCAACTATATTTAGAGAACGTAGGTAAACTTTGTCTGGAGCGCCACTGCACCGAACTAACTATAATTAAACAACGTGGGTAAATTTTGTAATTTAAATTCATCATCTTCTTCTTATTATTTTTTATTTAAAAAAGAATATCTCGGCAACGGAATGATTATAAACATGTCATTGCGCCGCTAAAACTAGTTTATTAGGCTATTTTTTATTTAATTCAAAAAAAGTGGTAGACTAGCCTTGAAAAATGCTCTAAGAATAGAGCAGGAAAAAGGGGCGATTTTTCCCCGGGCGTATGTTTAGACAGAAAAGATGTGGACTAGTCTGAGATGGACATTATGTGGACTATAGAAAATTTGCATTTGGTTTGGCCAGCTGCTCACTAAATAAAAATTTCTACCATATGATAATGACTTGTTTATACATTGATCTAATCACACAGCACTGTTGCATTTTTTTAGTTTGATAAAATGTCAATTGAAAAAATTATACTCATTGTAAATTAATCTTTGACAAGCGCGAAATCGCCATTTTTTCAAATTTATAGTTGTTTCTTACACATACAAATATAACCTTCAAATTGAAAAAGTGGCGATTACAGCTATCTGATAATACCAAAAATATATAATATACCGAAAAATGTGCAACTCCTATATAAAAAAATGCGAAAAAGTAGGCCATTATAATGAGCCTTTCCATTTAACTGACACTCTCCACTATAATGGCATAGTAGCCGTTTTAATTCGGCGAGTTAAAATGGAGAGGAAGCTATTATAATGGCCATTTATAGATTTAATTTCACTTCATATATACTCACAATTGTAATATTGTCCGGGCCGCACGAGTTTTTCCGTGTTGGTTTAATTCTGTCCGACACGGTAAAATTCGTGCGGCCCGAACAGTATTACACTTGTATATATAAAGTAAAATTAAATGAATAAATGGCTATTATATTGGCTTCCTCTCCATTTTAACTCGCCGAATTAAAATGACTACTATGCCATTATAGTGGAGAGTGTCATTTAAATGGAGAGGCTCATTATAAAGGCCACCTTTTCTGTACTTTTTTATATAGGAGTTGCACATTTTTCGGTATATTATATATTTTTGATAATACCAGAATAACAGTAAACAAAAGACACACCAATTAACACACCAATTGTAAAAACAAATTAATTTTTTTTTAAAATGACATTATTTGTTTATCACTTTTCAAAATTGAACCAAATATAAAATTGAAGCTTTTTTTACCCCAGCATAAGTTGTATTAAGTTTTATTAATATCCGCTCAGTAGAAATGTTTTCTTTTAGAAAATGGTGTATTTAAAACCACATTGGAAATAACCAAGCGGTATTCTTGTTAATAACTCTTTAACCGTTAGGAATTAATTTTTGGTGTAATACAATTTTTTCTCAGTGTGACCTAATACATCGATTAGTATTAATTAAACAGCAATAATAAATACACCATGAATTAGTATACTGCACCTTTAAATTTAAGTTTTTTATAAAAAAATTGGATTATTTTTGTTCAGTAAATGAAATTATGAATAACGAAGCAACATAAATATTTTATTGTATCTATGATATAAACCATTTTGCTCCTTTTTGTGACTAAAAAAATTTAGTAAAACACTTGTTGATGATGCCTCCCGGGTTCCCCTGAGCTCCAGAGCTCCTAGTTCCGAAACTTCGAAAATCCAAAACTCCGTTTTTAGGATTAAAATTTTACAGTTTATATTATTTTGTCAAATTTTTTTGTAAACTAAAATTTTTCCAAAACTTATCTAAAACAATAAAAATAATCCTACAAATACACATAGAGTAGTTAAAAATGTATGTGAACCTTAAATAAACTTTAAATCGTTCAATTAAGGGTAAGAGCTCCGGAGCCCCCTCCGCTTTGGATGACTGAAGCTTCGGAGCATAATATTGGAGGTTAGAAATATCGTTAACACACGCAGGGCCAACTTTTATAAAGTAGCAAAAGCTAAGTTCGATAATCGAACAAATACCCAATTAAACGATATTTATTTTGTTTTTAAAACTTTTAACTCAGCACCTGTTCTTTGCTATGCGTTGAATAACTTGAATGGTAGGATAAAACTGCCCTGGCTTCTGATACGCCTCAACGAAACATACCTTCAGTTCATTAATATTTTCTACTAACAACTGGTGGGTTTAAATGCCCAGGGAGCCGTTGCGATAGTAAAATATTTGGGACGCTCGATTTGTTTTAGGTTTGTTCACTTTATTTTATAACACTATGTCATTTTAGCTTGAGGTTTTACGCAACGAGCGCAATGGTAGAAGAAACTTATCAACAAATTTTACGAGATGATAACTGTTCCACGGTGTCAATCCATATGCATAAATATATCCGTTTGATTGCTAAAAATTGGAGGTGTAGGAAGATTTATTGTTCCGGTTGTATGCTGTCATTCTGCGGCTGTAAAAGAAATAAAAAAGACCATCAAGTTTGAACCTGAAAATTGAAAAATATCTGCTAAACCTCGGAGCTTAATTTTTTTTAAAGATTTAATGTGCGCAGTGTAAAGGCGCTGCGAGAATGGTTTCAAGGCGCGATTCGATTGCGCTTCCCATCTACCCAGCAGACGCCCCAGCTGGCAGTTCCCAGTCGCCGGCGGGGATCGGGGAGCCCAGCGGGAAATTCAGCGCGGGTCGCTCTGAAGGAACCCGGATTGATACAAACGGGTCGGATCCCCAAAAACTCCCCCTTTCAACCGGAGTTTTCATTTAATCCTCGGCGCGGGCGCGTTTTTTAAAACCTCCGGGAGGCCGCCGACACGTGCAGTGGTACGTATTCGGGGCGGGACACCGTTACCGCAGCTTTCGTTGTTTCTTCTACCTGTGAGGTATTTTTATGTAAGATTTTGCTCAATTGAGACTTATTTTGCTCTGAATTTTAGTAAATTTTGATTAGTAAATTATTTTGCTTAGAATTTTTATAATTCTTACTTAGGATATCCTGAATGAGACTTATCTTGTTTATGGAGAATATCACGACGGTTAATTCGATGTACACAAAGGTCTCGAGAAAAATTGAAAATAATTTGTATAAGACCAAAAAAATAGGGAAGAAACAATATATGCACAACCAGCTATCTTTTTTCAAAGAAATGTTTTATGTTTATGCTATTTTCGTCAGTTATGATCGTGTTTTTTTTGTTAACCAACGTCATATACAAATTATTTTTAAATTTGCTCGAGACCTTTGTGTACATGGAATTAACCGTCGTGATTTTTCATAATTTTGCTAGAAGTTACTAATGATTTATTGGTGAATTGAAACCTATTTTGTTTAGAACTTGATATACTTACTTAAAAGTTGGTGAAATAAGACGTATTTTACTAAGATCATGGTGAATTTGGAGATTATCTAACGAACATAGGATTTAGTTAATAGAGATCTGTTTAGTTAGGATTTTATTAATTAAGCTTTACTAAAAAGATATAATGAATTGAAACTTATTTTTTAAATCATACCCAATGTATCATGGAGCTAAAGTGTGAAAAAATCATAAGTTTTTTACACTTATTTTATCACATCCTCTTTACAAAATCAAACCATGAAAGATTGGGAAAACGCCATTGTTTAATTATTTAATCAAAAAGCTATACCCTTTATGTGTAAGAAACAATCGTAAATCTGAAAAGTTGGCGATTTCACAATTTTTGAATATTTTTCTGGTTAAGTTTTTGTTTCGATTTAGTTTAATAGCGATTTTGCCATTGTAAAATACTGTTGCGACCATTATTTTTTATTCTATTTAATCAGATTAAACTACACTTTTTTTTATTCAAACATGCACCTGAAGTAAGATTGCATTTTTTTGGCTTTATTTTTAAAGAATATTTTTATCACTAGTTTAAAAATTTAAAAAATCGCTTAAATACAATTTTTTAACAATTTTATTAAAAAGCTATATAATATATATCCCCTAATTGTAAGTGTGAATCAAAACAATCTTGTTTATTCTTCTTTCATAGTGTACAAAGACTTTTGTCCTAGACTTTTAAACAGTATTTTTATACTATTTTAGTGCAATGAAAAAAATTGCCGCTGCTTCTTTTAAGTGACTGGTGTTTTGTACGTGGTTTATCTTCGAACATCCAAAATAGAAAAAAAAATATGATAAATACCAAAAACATTCAAAATTTTTCGCTATATCATGATAATATAAAACTTAAAAAAATTACTAAAAACGTAGCAATTAAGCAATAAACATTAAATCGCCTGAAAACAAGCGATATCGAATTATGTATTGCTACTATCGTACTATTTATTTATCCACAAGGTTTTTAAAATTAAATGAATGTAATATATTATTTTGAGTTTTAAATACTTGTTGTTTAATGTTTTGACAGCGACATAAATTTTTTAATAATAAATTTGAATAGGAATTAACTTAAATTAGTGAAAAACTAAAATTTATGAACAGTCTGAGCATATTGATATTTTAAAATTGGAAAATCATAAAGTAAAGCCGAAGACAATTCATAATTTGTCTATAAAAAACTCCAAAGACATTCTCATATTATTTTAGTTCAAAAATTTTTAAAAACGTCAAGAGCACAACTTTGAATGGTCTAAAACCACAAAAGTAAACGGAATGGTCTAAAACCACAAAAGTAAACGATAATTGATAATAAATCTACAAAGGTTTTTTTTAATATCATACTTTACCGCCAAAGTTTAAAAATACATATAATAGAACTTTTTTAGAAATTAACCAGTCCGTCACCAAGATGCTACCTCTAAAAATTTATGTTTTTGACAGTGTTTTCATTTTTGGTGCGTAAAAACACATAAAATATTTTTTTCGTTAATTTTCATACTTTCTAATGTTTCTATATCTAATGTTCATTTTAACTGTAATTTTTAGATTTTTTTTTCAAAATTATTACATGTTATTACAATATTCATCTAAAATGTCAAAGTAAAGCGTAAAATGTAAAGCGATCAAAACTTAAGTTTTGTTAAAAAAATGTTTTCTTTTCCAATTTATTTTTAAAAAACTTTTTAGAAACTTAATCAAGCTGCAATGCTCATCATAAGTTTTGTCTTACATATCTTGAACTGTTTTTGAAGCTATTAAAATAAACACAGACCTGCAAAACAAAACATCGGCGTATTGTTTTTTTTATCTCTGCAGGCGCAACAGGCACTTTAGTTGATGAAAACAGCGTGGTAACAGAGAAGATTAAAATTTTTCTCGAAAAAAACCAACACATAACTGCACAGTTGTTGCATATTTCGAAAAGTTTTTTTTTCTATTCTAGGGAGCGATTAAATTTATTACGTATAATTTTACTTGGAACCGACGTTCTTTTTGTATTTTTATAAAAAATTATGCAACTTTGTTATCACTTGTACAATTCAGTGAAACCCAAAATATATTTAGATTATGAATATAAATTAAATTTTCACACAAAAAATATAATTGTGTAAATAAAATATTGATGCTTATGCTAAGACAACCTACTTTTTCATATAATCAACAATTAACTCCTAACAAGAATTTCAAAGGAAGATTTAGAAAATTTCTGGGTGTAAAACTGCGAAAGAAAGAATTGGTAATATTTTTTGTGAATCCACTTCTCCATGTATATATTCCTATTAGGTACGACGCTTTTTATAATAGTTTAAATTTAATTTTGGAATGAAGATTTAGAAAAGAGATTTTGAAGACCCTTTTTTTCTTTTGGTACAATCTTCTTTAGTAGTCTACTTAAGAAAATCGATCTAAAAAGCTGTTGTTGTTTTATTTTCTAAAACTTACTGAAAAAAATGCCTGCATGTATTTTAAAAAGTACATCATTTTGGTTTTTAATACATAAAAAATAAATTTATTGTTACTTTAATTTCGCTGTTACAAACCTTATTTGTTTGCCAAAATTTATTGCAGGATTGCCTTAATTTTAACTTGGAATTTACATTCCTAAATTAGAATATACAGAAAACAATTTTGTAATTTTCTTTTAAATTAAGTGCAGATTTCATAATAGTGATTTTTAGAGAATAAAAGTATAAATATATCGAGCATATAGTGAATGACAAGAGTTAGGTATGTGTAAAGTTTTTACTGAAAAATTTTATGTTTCAGTAAAAATTTAATGTTCTTTGAAGAAGACGCTCTTCATCTCAAAGGCAATTCGAAAAAATAGGATGTTTATTTTGTATTATTTGTCTAAAATCACCAAAGCGTTTAAGACAAATCTTCGATTTTGAGCAATTTAAGGTTTTTTGGAAGACTCAGTCCGTTTTAAAGAAATTTACCACTTCAAAATCAGTATTTATATTGTAATAACTTATCAGTACTTATCTTAGTTTTTGCTACAAAACCTAAAAAAATCACAACAAGAAAAGCTTAAAACTTATGTACACGTTTACGTTTCTGAAGCGCAATTAATAAAAAGCAAATTTTAAAAAAATCCGCAATTTTTCTTATTTAAAAACTAAAAAGTACTGCCAAAATTTTTGCAATTTAAAAGTGCAGTATTGTAAACTTATTTGTGGTGTATTACTGTGGATTTTAATTAATACTAATCAGTGTATTAGGTTACACGGGAAAAATTGTATTATTATATTAATTCCAAACGGTTAAAGAGTTATTAATATGAATACCGTTTGAATGTTGTTTTCTACACACCACTTTCAGAAATTTAGCATTTTTACTAAACGAAATATTAATAAAACTTATTAGAAATCACGCTAGGGTATTAAACAATCTAATTTCGTTTAATTTCCAAAAGTATAAAATAAAACTCCTATTTTTAAACAAATATTTTTACCTGTGGTTTTATATTTAGTGTGTTTTTGTTTGCTTTTATTCTGGTATTACCAATTAAAAACCAAAATTTTATTTTTTAATAAGCGAACTACCTATAAAAAAACAATTCACTTCATTCAATTTTAAGTTTTGTAAGTAAACAGGTTGTAAGAAACACCATGCACCATTATACAAAAAATTATGTTGGGTGCTTAGTGTAGGGTGTGTTTCACAACTAAACTAAATGGTTTTTTTAAAGTAAAGCTTTGGTTGAAAAATACTAAAATAAACGTAAACAAAAATCAAACCAAATGCAAAACCGCAGGCAAAAAATATTTTTTTGAAAATTGCAGTATTACGATAATAATACTTTTCAAAATTAAATCGAATTTAAATTTACTTAAACTTTTTGGCAATCTAACGTTGTTTTATTAAGTTTTATTAATATTCGTGCTTATTTGGGGCTCACCTTCAAAAGAGTCCCGGCACAAAAGAGTCCTGAAAAAAATCGCAGCTGGCACAAAAGAGTCCTGGCACAAAAGAGTCCCTGCACAAAAGAGTCCTGGAGAAAATGCGTTCATGCGTCCAAGCGCTGCTAGGGCTGAGGTCGGCACAAAATAGTCCTGGCATAAAATCAACTTTTAACAGCTGACATACAATGAAAAAGTGTACGGAGGTAAAGCAACGAAAATATTAAGCCCCAGGTGCCTGTTAAGACACAAAAAAGTGGAGTAGAATAAGAAGTAAAAAAATAAATGAATAAAATAATAAATCAATAAAAAATTCTTAATTTTTAAAAAGTGGCGCAGTAAAAACTTATACTGTAGCCATGTTTAACAACACTTAACCGGTAACTATTAATGTTTTCCGGAGAAAACATAATTTTTATAAATTAAATTTTCTTTCAACGTGTATTTAAACGATAATAGCGTAATGCGATAAATAAATTAAAACATAATCAAACAAGTCTATCCATCTGCTTGAAATGGCTGGTGCCCGAAAGCTTGATAATGAAGGGTAGAAAAATCACTTCTGTTAGGTTTTTGCAATAATTTTTACAGCATATGTATGAATGATGTTACA
>JASAMX010018018.1:0-29835 GCA_030248175.1 Microlaimidae sp. YZB2_3 | reverse complement strand
AAAAGTGCCGAAATTAAATGAGCAATACGTAACTGAACGAAGTAATAGACATTGCGGTAGTGAATTCCAGTATTTAGCCACCCGCACAGAAAAAGAATAAAAGAACTTATCTTTTTTTGCTTATATAAAATATTTAATCAAATAAGATACTTGTATACAAAAATACAGGAATAAAAATAAAAAAATAAATAAAAAATAAATAAAAAATATAAAAAGAAAATACTTGAATATCAAACAAAAAAATTTACTGCAATTCACACTGACTCCTCGAGTTCATATCTCCCTTTCGAATTTAAAAACTACAACAAAACTTATCACTACATTGTGCATTATTTGCCAGATGAAAAATAGTCGTATAATATCTAATTAAACAAAAAAATCTACTGAAATTTACAGCTACAAGCTAAAGCTAAAGTCTCCCAGGCTGAAATTAAGGGCGTAACCGCTCTCCGGTAGGAAGAAATAAACAATAAACCCGCGAGCGAGAAAAATTCAAAAAAAAGTTTTTAGCGGTTATGTAACATATTATTATTTAGTTGCGTCATGTGTTTTCTTGCACGTGATTTTTTCTTAAAAAAACGAGTGGTTACTTTACCACTCATCTATTTTCAACCTGATAGAATTTATCTTTAGTAGAAAAACACGCAGTTAAATTACTACCAAGTGGTTATAAAGGATCAATTGCCTTTTTACTAATGTTTACCATGTCCTGTCATTTTTAATAACTAATCTGATTATGATTCTTCTTTAAGCAGAAATTCGTCGCTGTGCAAAGTCAGCTTTGGAAGGAGGTGTTGTAGAAAAACATAAATTGGTTTATTTATTTATTTATGTATTCTTACTTACTTAAAGTTTATTATTATGTTTGTATGGATTTTGATGGTTGTGTTTTTTCATAACATTGCTTAAATTTGCTCATAGAAATTTTGTATGTGTATTACTTTGTGAATAAACATAATAAAATGTTTATGTTTTTTTCGTAAAAAGTAAAATTAATTTGTTCAAAATGGAACCTTTTTAGATTTAAAAAATGGTTTAAAACTTTAATTTATGAAACAAAAACAGTTGGCAAAACAATCTTTTATACGGCACGTATGTACAAGCTTGTACCATTGCAAAATTAAAGTACACGCTGAAAACGTAACGTTTAAAAAATTTACACATTATAATTTTTTTAAAGGGTGTGAACTAAACACGATCGCAAATTTAAGTTAAAACATTTTATATTTACTGTGGTAGACGACGTGTTGGTTGCTCACGTGCCACCGGTTTTTCCATCATGACGTGAATCGTAAAAACGTAATATTTGAACCGAATTTCTGGGCGCACAGTTTAATTCCCAACTTTTGTCAATTCTGATTTGTTAATATCATTTACGTCAAATTACTGTGTTTTGATTGATTACACGCCACCAATTTTATCTCCCAAAACAAACAAACCATCCATGTTTGTTCCATTTTACATGTTGAACTTGCAGCGTTTGAAATCGAAAAATCGAAAAATTCAAATAAAAATTATGGAAAATTCAAATTATTTTAAGTCTCAAGGTGCTGTTTACCGAAGAATTTTTTCAAACCTTTAAACAAAAAAAAAGAAAAAGTAAATGCCTAAAGTTAAGATCCTTCGGGCTGAAATTCAGGGCGTAACCGCTCGCCGTCAGGAAGAAATAAAGAATGAACGCTTGGGAATAAAAATAATAAAAAAAAGTTTTCAGAGATGATGTAAGTTTTTTCTCTCTACGTGATATTTTCTCGAAGAACGAATGGTTACTTTACCACCTAGTCAATTTTACCCTCACAGAATTCATCTTTAGTTTAAATAATTTTAATTCACCTGTTTAATTTTCAAAGCATAAATTGGTAAATTTTTTAATAAATTAATATAACATTTCAAAGCATGACATTTAAAGTCCATTCTAGATAGAGGCTCGTTTTTGGTTGTTATAATATTGTTGTTTTTTAATAGGGTTTATTTATGACTGAAGTCGTAAGTATGTAAAGACATCAGCGGACCAATTAAAATTCTGCGGTTATGATGTTGAAAAAATGAATTTGAACGTAAAATTTATTACATTTCGCCTTTTCACGAACTAAACAAACATTACTTAAACTTTAGTTTTTTAAAACATTTAGCATTTTTGTTCCAAATTAAGTACTTTGATAAATAATTCTTAAAATTTGGTATTTTAGGTTTAATAGCAAACCCTTTTTCTGAACAATTTAATTTATTGTGTTTTTTTTTGTTAAAATATAGTCGGTTCAATACTGCAAATCATCAAGGTCAGGTGGGTTTGATTTGCCTACAAAAAATTTTATAATCGCGCAGCTTTAGTAATAGGTTGCTTTAAATGTTCATACAAGCGGATTGTTTTACTGTAGTAATTTTTTGATTTTAAAATTTTAGTGATTTTTCGCTTTAGAAAACTGTTTGATGGCAAGTTTTAAAATAAAATTCGTTTGTACGTTCGTTTAATAAAATAGAAAGTTTCAACATAAAGTTTTCAGAAAAAATTAGTGGATTTTTAAACTTTAAAGGTTTAAGCTTGTTTAAGTTAACAGTAGTCTTTGAATCTCACGTAAGTAAGATTGAATTTTGGAAAGTGCATTCTTAGCTGTTAAACACTTTTAAGTTTTAACGAAAACCGCGCAAGAAAATACTTAACATATTATTTATCGTACCGAACGTTAAATCGGTTACGCGCAAATCATTAAATTAGATTGACTTCGTATTAAAATCATTTATTACGTAAGGTTTATAAATTATGGAGGACACTATTTAATTTGTATAATTGTCTTGCTTTTACAATAAATCTGTTTTTATTTTTGACTTTAGTTAGAATAATTTCTATAGCATTCAGAAATTTAAAGTGCTCATAAAGCTCCCGGGACAATTCGCTCCGGGAAAATTTGTTCCATGGACAATTTGCTCTCTGGACAATTCGCTCTCCGCCCAATTCACTCCCGGTACTTTTTACAAACGCAACTTTTATTATACAATTTTTATTGGGGAGAATTCGCTCCCTGGACGATTCGCTCCCTGAACCATTCGAGTTTAGGGTCGATGGAGCCTAGGGAACTTGGAGCCAAAAATAGGGAACTTGAAGCCGTAAGTCAGGAACTTGGAGCCGTAAGTTGGGAACTTGGAGCCAAAAATAGGGAACTTGGAGCCGTAAGTCGGGAACTTGGAGCCGTAAGTTGGGAACTTGCAACCAAAAATAGGGAACTTGGAGCCGTAAGTCGGCAACTTGGAGCCTTAAGTTGGGAACTTGGAGCCAAAAATTAAATTCGCTAAAACGTGTACCTAAGCCTAAGCGAAACCTAAATTTAAGCCCAAACCAAATTTTTCTGAAAGGCTCCAAGTTCCCATTGCTCGTGGCTCCATGTTACCAAAAATTTTCGATGGCTCCAAGTTTCCTGCTTGTGGTTCTAAAGACCCCGTACCAACCACCATTCGTTTCCTAGACGTATCGCTCTCTTTATAATTCAATCGCTCCTTGAAAATGTGAATTTTAAAAAATCGTAGACGGCCCGATTTACTCTCATTATTTTTTATAACCGCAATTTTCAAAAAGCATATTTGGTTTGGGACTAAATTTTAATTGGTTTTTATTTTTTCGCTGGATACGATTTAATGACGATATTTTTGAAAAAAGGTGGTCTTTTTTGAATTTTACATAAACAATTTGATGCAAATAAGCTTGTTTTTTAGTAAACGGTCTCTAATATAACACAGTTCTTATGAACGGATATTACTTTGGTGTCCGGAAGAAATACTTTCTGCAAAAAATCTTCAGAAAAAAAATTTTCTTTGAAAAGAATTCTCCATTTTTATAAAAAATTTTTAGGCTTTTTTGAATGTTTTTTTAGTTTGATTTTAGGTTTTGCTTAGGTTTAGGGAAAACAAAGTTTTCTTTTGTTATGAATTTAAAAGCGTGTTTCTAAAGTTATTCTTAAGAGTCTTTCCAAATATATTATGCAGAATGTATTTCTTCATAGCGCTATTATTAATAAATTTTAAACAAACAAACGAAATTTTTTGTTTTAAATTAATGTAATACTAATTTTTTAGCTAACGGAAAGGAGACACATCCATTGATATCAAATATAAACAAAACACAACGCATCCAAATATAGTTGCTTATTATTAATTTTGGTATATGGTTGTTTATGTATGTTGTTTTTCACAAATTTTCTTACAAAGAAAAGTTTAAAATTCATACGAAGGTTATATATAAACAAGTGAAATATTTTTATACGTTTATACATATTTCGATTTTTTTAAAAAAATTTGGTTTCTAAATGGTGAAACCAGGGGTCGCATTTTGACGCGCGGTTAAAAGTTATCTCGGGATAACTTTTTTTAACGTTCTTAAGGATGCAAGTGAAAAATCAATTTTATCCAGGTTGAAACCGGAGTAAATTTTTTCAATTGTTTCAAGTAATAAGAATTTATCCAACGCTAGAGGTGGGTAAATATTTTCTCCCGTAGGATTAATTTCATAAAAAATAAAATAAGCGCATTGATGGAAATTTTCATTTTTCGCGAGGTGGTTTTGCGGCGCGAGAAAAAAAAATTTTAAAAAAATCATTGCAATCATTTTCTCTCCCATATGCGGCAGTTTTATTACTTTACAATATATATTTATTTTTTTTAAATTTTAATTGGAATGGATTTATTGTGGTAAATGCAGGTGTTGCGTCATTGTTGACACCAGGGGTCGTATGCTGAAGGTTTAATCCGACTTAAATTTAATCTGAGATTAGCGATTGTCGACACACAGTAAACATACTAGCAGTATCGATTAGATAATCTAGTTTAACGAATTTAATCTGAGATTAGGTTTAATCTCAGATTAACTCGTCATTAACTCGGGATTAAATTATTAATTTATGCAAATTTTTAAACCACCTCCGGAGGTGGATTAAAAATTTGCGGGTTTTTCCCGCTAAACTCGGATTAGTGGCGATTTAATCTGAGAACTACAGCGAACCAACTACAGCATACCACCCCAGAACTACAGCGAACAAAACGCCGAACCGCTAGTAGACAATATTGTTTATTGAAAAGGCAGCATTCATTTAATATTTTTCGAAATTGAAAATAAAAAATTTAAATCAAACTTAGAATTTAAACCAAATTTTAAATCAGAAATTCATTGCAAGAAATCAAATTGTCCCAAGAAAAGTAAGCTTTATAGAAATTACGCTTATAAAAAAACTTGCGAACTACGACTGAAGAGCAAAGAAATACAAAGGCGAGAAAATGAGTTTTGCAAGGAGCGAACTCATGAAACATGATGTAATATTATTACATCATGAAACACAATGATTAAGAATGAACTTTTTATTATTTTAATCTGGATGTTTTGAAAAACAATGAAAATCCAAAGTCAAGATCCACACAAAGAATTAATACTAGAATTTTTAAATAATTGATATAATATTTTACTAACAAAGGGTCAGCTTATTTCAGTGCATTTTTAAATGCTTTAGCTGTTTCCTGCACTATGCGAATTATAAATAAATAAATAAATAAATAAAATAAATAACTCTCCATAGGGAGCGAATTGTTCGCAATAAATTGTTTTGTAAAAATTGCGTTTATAAAGTATCCCGGGAGCGAATAGAGCAGGGAACGAACTGCCGAGGGAGCGAATTGCCCCGGGAGAAAATTGTAGGGAGCGAATCGTCCCCAATTTGACAATATATTGGTTTTTAATGAAAAAAAACTGATAAAAACACCAAAAATTTATTTTTTGGGTCCAATTATTTTTCGAATGACCATATTTTTTAGTGCGCTGATTAAAACTGAGCTAAATTTAATATCTCAACCTGTTAGTAGTGATTTTTTGTTGCTGAACAAAATTTTTCCCCAACGGAATGGCTTTGCTTTATTTAAATTTTTTATGTACTTCTGTTTTTTGCCACCTCTTAAAGTTTCTTTTAGTCTTTTTTCTCGTTTTACAGCTTATAGGAATTTTTTAGTTATTTTGTAATTGGATTTTAGATACCACCGGATCCAAAACCAATCAACCCGTTTATGTTTCAATTAAATTAAACTTATAACATTGTTTCTTTGTTACTTATTTGTATATATTTTAGGGGGGTAATTTTAAATAAGGAAATTTCTTTTTGCTATTTTTATCTTTTTTTTGGAATTTCTAAAAAAGCCGAAATGCAAATTGGCGGAGGGAGACCGATTTACAAATCGAATCAAAAATTACATGAAAAATGTGAATGAAAGTGCATTTTTTTTCGATTAACAATGAAGCTTTAAAAAGCGCGATGAAACCATAAATCATATGCGCAATTTTATAATAAATGTCTATGGGTGCATAAAAATTAATTCTGAAAAAAAAATTTTCTGGAGAAGTTAAAATTTTAAGAAATTTTTAAAACTATAAAAACACCTTTTTATGTTGGACGCGAGAATCTTTTTTTCTATAGCTTACGGTGTGTTACTTTAATTGAGCCCCAGAAACGTTATTTTTTGTTACTTGAGTGTAAGGTCGACTACGTCGCGTCCAAAAATACAAACTAGAATAATGCGAATTCGCGGCAGAATTAATTATTAAGTCTACATGTGCCTTTTGACTGTAGAATGGGCGATACAATGCTAAACTTGTAAATTTTATCCTCTGTGTCCAATCGACTCTAAACACGGCTTGCTGAGTTTATTTTATAAACTTTATTTGTTTGGCGTCGTTTTTCTTAAATATCAACACAATAGATGTTGTCACGTGTATAGCTGTTTTAGAAATTGCTAACGGGAATTCCGGTTGCTTAAGTTTTTAATGTATGTACCGTGCAAAATAAAGGCTGGTTCATACTTATGACAAAACGTCCTTTGGACAAAATCCAAAGGGAAAAGTCCAAAGGGAAAAGTCCAAAGGAAAAAGTCCAAAGGGAAAAGTCCAAAGGACAAAATCCAAAGGACAATGTATTCATACTTTTGTCCTTTAGACTTTTCCCTTTGGATTTCGTCCTTTGGACTTTGTCCAAAGGACAAATTCTAATAGCGTTCATACTTCGTCCAAAGGCAAAAGTCCAAAGGACGTTTTGGCTTTTATAAAATTGTCCTTTGGACTTTGTCCAAAGGACGTTTTGTCATAAGTATGAACCAGCCCTAAGAATCATTATACTACAGTAATAATTAAAATATAAAATGTATTTAAGGGATCGGAACCCGCGACCTCTCTTATTTTGAAAGCTCACTTCTATTGTGTCATCAACGATTGCATTTACAAATCGTCGTTACTCCGACATAAAGAGTCACAATCGGTATAAAATCAACGTGAATCTGACTCATTTTGTTTATATTAGTTGGCTATTAAGATATAAAAAGAGTCACAGTTACGAGTATTTTACGACGCATGTGGCTCAT
This sequence comes from Microlaimidae sp. YZB2_3, assembly GCA_030248175.1. Classification (NCBI taxonomy): domain Eukaryota; kingdom Metazoa; phylum Nematoda; class Chromadorea; order Desmodorida; family Microlaimidae; species Microlaimidae sp. YZB2_3. The sequence continues at coordinate 22,452 of JASAMX010018018.1, read as the reverse complement.
TGTGTCAGAGTAACGACGAAATACAACAACTGGGTGTTTGTTATTTATATATACCTCTAACTTACCTGCTACCTGCCTCCAAGGCTGTTTTAGCTGCCTCTTACCTGCGTTTTAACATATGCTTTCGCATAAGCAGCAGTACCACCTGCTTTAAAGAGAGTCTCGGTTGTTTTTTCCAAGTTTCCCATCTGCCTTTAAGGTTTTTTTTCTGCCTCCTACCTGCCTATAACTTACCGAAGGCAGTTTTGAGAACCATCTTTATTAGAATAGGTCATTAAGTTTTATATTCTCTTTCTCTAATTTGTCTCGCATTAACTTTCATTAAAATGTCTAAATTGATTAGGCTGCAAGTTTTCTAAACTCAAGCTTTCCTATTCGGAATTATTTATGTTTTTTTCCGACTTATTCCGTCTGTCGTCCGGACGAAATTTCCTTTTTCTGTTCAGCGACAAAAAAAAAGATATTACTAGTAGCTCATATTGTTTTTGCACACAGCCGGGCATTTGAAAAATAACAATTACAAGTATAAACAAAAATATATAATATAGGGAAAAATGTGCAACTCCTGTTTGAAAAAGTGACAGTAACTATATCATTTAAATGACGATGGATCATTTAAATGTAACTAGGTACATTTAAATGTAACCGCGAGTTACATTTAAATGTAACAAAACATTTCATTTAAATGTAGCGTTTTTTTTTCCGAACAAAACTTTTGAATTTAAATGTAGCGGCTGAGCCCGAATTTAAATGTAACTGGTTACATTTAAATGTGACTGGTTACATTTAAATGTAACTAGGTACATTTAAATGTAACCGCGAGTTACATTTAAATGTACCTAGTTACATTTAAATGATCCATCGTCATTTAAATGATATAGTTACTGTCACTTTTTCAAACAGGAGTTGCACATTTTTCCCTATATTATATATTTTTGGTATAAATAGCTTTAGATGAACATTATTTAGAGAACTTCAACCGAAATCCACTATACAGAAAAGAACGACAGCTTAAACTGATGCGCGCAGTGATGTGTTTAAGCTTAAACTGATGTGTTTTTTTATATATATTATATATATGGAAAGGTCTAGTTTTTTTTCGTCAAATTTTTGGCAAAAAGATATGATCGATCCCGATTTTATTCCCTTATCTTATCATTCCACGCGAAGTGCGAAACTCCTATACCCGCAATTTATTTTAAAAAAGTAAATAAGGAGGAAAAAATCGTAAATACTTCTTCTCAATATACGAAAGCCAAAGCGAGATTTCGAGATCGAGTTTGATTTAGCGTTATTTACGAGTGAGAGTAAAGCTAATTTGCTCTTTAATACGTATGATTTGTCTGCTATAATTATATAATATTATCGCATTAAAATAAAGTAAGTCGTGAAGTAAAATTTGAAACATTAAAAAAATGGAGATCTTCAAATCAACTAACGAAAATATGCCTTGTTATGTTAATTAAAACTCTGGTTTGTCCAAGTTTTCGTTTATTTTTTAAATATTTTTTATACAAAACTTTTATTTCTTAGTTTAAACCATTTTTACGCATATGGTATAATTTTTTTTAAAAAACCTTGTCAAAAAAACTCGATCAAAAAATTCACGTGTCAAAAAATTCACTTCACCACTTTAATTTTTTAGCTTCATTCTCTGAAGTTGAGTTTCTTTAATAGTCCGCCACTAAACTTGAGCAGGTAAATTTAAAAATATCGGATATTTGGCTAAAAATACTTAGACTGAAATTGAATTTAGTTAGGTACAAATTACTGTAGTTTTTATAAATTTTTATCGTTTTCATTCAAAATTCTATAAAAAAAATTTAGTCTTCCTCCAATATGAGACAATATAAAAATCTCAATAATCCTTCAATTTACCAAAAATGAAACCAAGGGATTGAAACTGCCTTCGCAGTTATTGCCTGAATTGGCAAGAACGGATTTTATCTGCCTCCTACCTGCCTCTATCGAAAATTTTGCTGCCTTATACCTTCTTCCTACCTGCCTCCTACCTGCTTCCTACCTGCCTCCACCCAGCGTCCTACCTGCCTCCGAGGTAGTTTTAGCTGCCTCCTACCTGCCTCCTAACCTGTATATGCTTCAACATAGAACGCAGGGCCACCTGCTTCCTACCTGCCTCCGAGGCAGTTTTACCTGCCTCCACCCTGCCTTCTACCTACTTCCACCCTGCCTCCAAGCTACCTCCGAGGCAGTTTTACTGCTTTTTACCTGCCTCCAGTCTTCCGAAGGCAGGTTCAAGAGCCGTCCTTACCGGGATACTCGCTATAGTGTAAGATTTAGCGAATCTCATAACTTTACAGGCGCAAATTGTTTAACCTGTTCTTAAAATAGTCTTTTCTTCCGTTAATACGGTAAAACATCTTTTTTTGACTATTGTGATGTTCACACTCAACCGCGGTTAACATGTGATAACGCCGTGGTACCTAAAACTCTAGGCGTGATTTGTTTTTTTTTTGCATTTGTATGGAAATTTGAAAACTTGCTATCACATTTGAACAATCAAAAGCATTAACCATTTTAATTTTTTTCACTTAGCCGTTCTCTCACTGAGGCTTGCGGGCCACAAGAGTCGAATACGTTCTATTTAAACTAAAGTATTCAGTGTTAAAAATATCTACAGCATTATGGCGCTATGATATCACTTTAAGCCAATGAGCGCCGGGAAAAATCGATTATTTAATGAACGCAAGGATCGATAGGCCATGCCCGTTTTTAGCTCCTGCCACTTTTATTCCCACGGAGAAAAAATATAGCCCGAAATCGGTAATTTTACTCGCCATTTGAGAGTCCTTAAAGTTCGAAGTGGCGTTTTAGATTACAAAATACTAGGATAAAAAAAATGTTTTACCGTTGTTTTACGGTAATAGTGACTGTATGGACGTTTCACCGTGTTAACCGGCGAAAAAGCGATCACAGGAACGGGTTCAATACCATAGATTTTGTTAACAATGATGGAATGACAGGAGATTCTCAAAACTTAAAATACTTTTTTCATTTTGGCATTTTTACGTCAATTATTCTTATATCAAAATATGAGCTCGAAAAAGCCGATGCCTTATTTTAAATTTAGATTTTTCACCGCTTCCATTTTAAATTTACCTGCCTTCTGGGACCTCTCTAAAACCATAACCTTCCTCAATCTTCATGTTCACATGGGAAAAAGCACCAACGCCTTTGTTTTGTCCGTCCCAGTGCCATAGTACCTTTAAAACCGTACAAAATACCCTCATTAATTAGTACTAAGCTGCTACATATGTTATTATAATTTTTAATATAGCTTCCCCTTTTGCGTTGATGCACCTCCCACCTCGGAGGCAATTATAGCGCTTTCTCTGCCTCACGGGTTACGAGTTCAATTCCTGTATCGGCTAATGTTTCAATAAATTTGACTGTTTAAATTTTTCAGCGCCTGCTTATTTTCGCTTGTACTTTGAGTTTTCTTGGATTTCCCGTGAGGGACCCACACGGCAAATGTGCCACACGTCCTATCACCACCGAAACATTTTCCTGCCGACCAAGTTTTCTGAGATTTTGCTGCCTATATTTTCTTCTAATCCTACAATTCTGATTCTTCTTAGATTTCATCGACAACCCCCTTCGTCCCGCTAAAACTATTGATTTAATCTTAATCTATTTGTGTGACCTGATTATAATTAATCACGAGCCAAGATTTTCACTTCGAAAAATTTTAATTTTAGTTTTTTAATTACGTTACGAGCACAATAAAAAATTTTAAATACAGAACAAGTATTGTTTCAAAACTTTTTTCGAATTGTTTATTTTACACATAAACGTCCGGAATTTTTTCATTAAGTTTAGTATGTAAAATGTTATAGGAAAAAACTCCAGAATGAATTTGTTTATAATAAAAAAATGAAGAAAGTTTGACAATGAAACTCACTCAAAAATTCCCAATAGAAAACTAAAATACTTATATAAACACACTTCTTAATTGGCAAAAGTAGTAAAATTCTATATTTACCGATTTTTTTTCTTTAAACTATTGTTTTTCGAAAATATATTTTTACTGTACATTTGTGGACAAAAATTATTTATATCTTTTATAATGATCCGAGATAACTTAGATCTGGGTTACGGGGTCTTTAGAGCCGTAAATAATAAACTTGGAGCCTCGAAAATTTTTGGGGACATGAAGCCGCACGTAAAATGGAAGCTTGAAGCCTTGAATAAATAATGGGTTTGGACTTAGATTTGGGATTGGCTTAGGCTCATTTCTAGGTTTTAGTGATTATTACTTTTCGCCCGAAGTTCCTAATTCGTCATTCAAACTTCTATATATTTGCCTCCAAGTTCCAATTCCGAGTTCCTTAGGCTCCATCGACCCTAAGTCAAAAAAGATTTGACAGAAAAAGTAAAAAAAGAAAGAAACCGGGTGAAAAAAACTTTGTTTTTAGACCAAAGAATTTTTTCTGGGGCAGCGATATTTTTTTTGAATCCGTCTAGGCTAGGTAAAGTAAAGGGAACAGGTTAAAAAATAACAATAATAAACCAATGTGAAGTGTTTCATTAATTTAACAGTAATTAAGCTATTTTCTATAGCCTAAATTATACTTTAAAACTGGCATTTCAGAGCTCAGTCTTAATTTCTTTTATGTCTTTCCCAAATAATTACTACTATCTTACTCTGCTTTGTTATATTATCACTATTTTTCGTCGCAATATAACAAAGGACATTTAAACCGGATTTTTCTCGCGTGGGTTCATCGTACCATAAAAACGTGCTAGCTGTGTAAGCCGATCTTCTGGTCCCAAAGCTCATTACCGGGTGGCTTATGAACTTCTTCCGGATTGAATAGCTTCCGGGAACAACTATTTTCAGTCATTACAAAGCTTCCACGTGCGCATTTTGATAAACCGACATAGTTTTCGGAGCATATTTGTAATATAATCAGTTTATTATTGTTATTAAATCTTAATCGTTTTTTATAAGATCAATGGATTTATACGTAGTAGAAAGGGAGCAATACAAAGTATAATCAAAAATATATAATATACCGAAAAATGTGCAACTCCTATATAAAAAAGTACAGAAAAGGTGGCCTTTATAATGAGCCTCTCCATTTAAATGACACTCTCCACTATAATGGCATAGTAGTCATTTTAATTCGGCGAGTTAAAATGGAGAGGAAGCCATTATAATAGCCATTTATTGATTTAATTTCACTTTATATATACAAGTGTAATACTGTCCGGGCCGCACGAGTTTTACCGTGTCGGACAGTATTAAACCAACACGGGAAAACTCGTGCGGCCCGGACAATATTACAATTGTAAGTATATATGAAGTGAAATTAAATCAATAAATGGCTATTATAATAGCTTCCTCTCCATTTTAACTCGCCGAATTAAAACGGCTACTATGCCATTATAGTGGAGAGTGTCATTTAAATCGAAAGGCTCATTATAATGGCCTACTTTTTCGCACTTTTTTATATAGGAGTTGCATATTTTTCGGTATATTATATATTTTTGGTATAATTAGGATTTTGGGACACTAAAATCCGAAGGAATTTGAAGCCGAAATCGGCTTTGATTCCGAAGTAACGAACTTCCAGCCGAAAGTTAAAAATTGTTAAACTTACTTATTTAAGCTTAAAAGTGCGGTGGGGAGTCAAACTTTTTGTCTTCGATTTTAATTATCTTTTTTAAAAAGCTTACTCCTGCCCCCGATAGCCCACAAAATTTTTTTCATTAAAATATATTCACCGGTTCAGGAGATATATTAACCCCTCAAAAATGGCTTTTTTCGACAATTCTCTACTTGAAAGATTGCTTAATAGGTATAAAAATTTAAGTGACAAAATATAACTCAAAGAAAGCGGCTAGTTTCTACTTTTATTTGATACTTTGATTGTTAAGATTGGTGCGGTATTTATTGCGATATTGTGTTTCTTGTAAAAAAAACCGTCTATTTTTTAGCTAAAAAAACAAACGATGGCAGTGATTTGATGAAGTATGCCCAACATTTTTGCCTACACTTCGTATTTTTAGCGAAAAGATTGCGGGTTTTCTGCACAGGAAACGTAATATCTCAACAAATACTGCGCCAATCTTAACAATCACGGTATCAAATTAAAGTAAAAAATAGCCGTTCTCTTTATAAGCATATTTTGTGACATAAAATTTTATACCGTTTGGGCAATTTTTCAACCGCCAAATTGTCGAAAAAGACCATTTTGGGGTGTTATATCTCCTGAACCATTCGAAATATTTTGATGAAAAAATTTTTGTGGGCTATTGGGTGTAGGATAAGATTTTTACAAAAAAATCATCAAAATCGAAGACAAAAAGTTTGACTCTGCATCGCACCTTTAAGGCTAAATCAAGGTTAGGTTTACACTTAGTTAAAACAAAGAAAATTGGAGCCGAATTGTTATGTCGTTAAAATCTTTACTGAAACCTGCATAAGCCCAAACATAAGCTACAAATCATTTTTTTTATATTAGGCTCCGTTTTTCTATTTTTGCGGCTCCAAATTTCAAAATTTTTAAATTTAACAGTAATTTGTTCATAAAATAGAACATAACGTATGTAATAACAAACGCCTAACCGATTGTGTTGACATTTTTCAATCTAAAATTGAGGAAATTCAATATAATCAAATGAAGATTTTATTAAGTTATGCCAGATTCAACAATGAAAACAAGCTGCCTTATGATAAAAAATCACTCAATCGTGTGCCTATTTTTTGTTATATAAACAAATAACCTAATTATTTCGCGAAATTAAGCACTTCACTAAAGCATTTCGTCCTTACTCTGACACAATGAGTCACAATCAGTATAAAATCAACGTGACTTTGACTCATTTTGTTTGATTATTTGTGGGTTAATATATAAAAAGAGTCACAGTTACGAGTATTTTACGTCGCTTCTGACTCATTGTATCAGAGTAACGACAATTTAAAAAGTGTGCTGTTATGTTAGTTTATAGCCATTTTATAGTCGTATGTCAGATTAAAGCAATTCAAGTGGTACGAAATTTTAAAAATCGTAAACAAAGAACTTAAAGTCATCGGCAAATTTGGGAATTTCTAGCCAAAAATAAAAATTTTAACGTTTCAGTTTCAATATAAGTTTTTCCGATTTCAAATTTTTCGTTCCAAGCTTCTCACTTACGGCTCCAAAGTCCCTATTTTTGAATTGAAATTCTTTCGACTTTATTAAGCTTAAATCGTGCAAGTTACTTTTCTGGGTGCAAATGAAACAATCATTCTATTCTGGAACATTGGTTCAATTGCCAATTTTTGGGTCCATTCGACAATTACAGATATTTCCGGTCGCAACTAAATTATAGCATTAAAAGACGTGGTAAGATCCATTCCGAGATTACCGCATAATTGGGTGTAAAACTTAATTAAGTGACCGTGCGCTAAAGTTTTATTTGGCTTTAATCATCGGGAATAAACTGCCGAATAGAGCAGCAAGTTATTCGGCCCGGTTAATTTATTGGTTTGTTCGTATCCTGGATTGTGTATCTTAAAATTTATTTGTCTTGTAGTTTTAGTTTTATTTCCTGCTATGTAAGTATCTAATTTTGAGGATTTAAATTTGCAAATTGACGTGAAGCATAGTTTTGGCCCAGTGATTGCCATGAGCCAATATATAAAAGCCTGTTGAGCATAAAAGCTTCATGCTTTATCCCTTATAGTCATTCGAGCATGCTAGCATGTTAGACACATTCGCTTCCTTTTTTTTTTAATTTTGGCGTTTGATATATGTATTAAAAATTCTGTGGATAAGGATTACTCCTAAAGCTTAGAAAAAACTTTTAAAAATCTGGAATTTGAAAAATAAACCATCATACGTTTTTAAAGAGGCCATAACTCGTTTCATTCTTCTGTTTGCTGTTGTGGCACAGATTCTTGCTTCCATAACTCGTTTCATTCTTCAAACGATTAGTAAATTTAAGATAAGTTTGTATTGCGGCAAAACTATTACTAGCTCAAACAGCACTGGCTTTTAAATGCTGACACAAAATAAGGAATAAAAACGCCAAATTCCAAATGCCAAATAAATACACTCAAACAAGTGCGAGTAATTTTTTATACTTTTCTGTTTCCGGCTGCGTAACCGCCTTTTATTCCTGCTCTATTCCTAATCTATCTCGAATTTTTATCAGTTCTCATATTTTAAGTCATTGATATTCATCTTTTGACATTTATCCACAGACATATTTGTTTTAATTTTTGACTCAGAAGCTCTAGCGCTAAAGCTATTGGTATGCGCAATTTTCCCGACAACCATATTTTAGATTCAAGTCTTTGCTTTGTCACCGTTTATTTGTTATTCGACCGTAATTTTCATGAAGACTGCCGAAAAAAGCTTAGGTAGCAGAAAACTTAAGTTTTAAATTTTGTTCAATTGCGTGCAGCAATAAATCAATAGGAATAATTTTCCGAGAAAAAAGAAGTCAGTTACATATGTACAAAGGTGTCGGTTTTTATGCTGTGTTTTATAATTAAATTTAGAACTGTAAGTTTTGTAATTTACTTCAGTTTTAAACATAAGAAATAAGCAGTGGTGAGCTAAAAAAACCAAGATATGGCAATGGGTACGGAGTCTTTAAAGCCACAAGCAGGGAACTTGGAGCCATCGAAAATTTTTGGGAACTTGGAGCCTTTCAGAAAAAATTGGTTTCGGCTAAAATTTAGGTTTCGCTTAAGCTTAGGTACACGTTTTAGCGATTTTTATTTTTGGCTCCAAGTTCCCAACTTGCGGCTCCAAGTTCCAAATTACGGCTCCAAGTTCCCTTGGCTCCATCGACCCTAAATCTGTCACCGTTTATTTGTTATTCGACCGTAATTTTCATGAAGACTGCCGAAAAAAGCTTAGGTAGCAAAAAACTTAAGTTTTACATTTTTCTCGATTGCGTGCAGCAATAAATCAATAGGAATATTTTTCCGAGAAAAAAAGAAGTCAGTTACATATGTACAAAGGTGTCGGTTTTTATGCTGTGTTTTATAATTAAATTTAGAACTGTAAGTTTCGTAATTTACTTCAGTTTTAAACATAAGAAATAAGCAGTGGTGAGCTAAAAAAAACCAAAATATGGCAATGGGTATGGAGTCTTTAGAGCCACAAGCAGGGAACTTGGAGCCATCGAAAATTTTTGGGAACTTGAAGTCTTTCAGAAAAAATTGGTTTCGGCTAAAATTTAGGTTTCGCTTAAGCTTAGGTACACGTTTTAGCGATTTTTATTTTTGGCTCCAAGTTCCCAACTTGCGGCTCCATATTCCAAATTACGGCTCCAAGTTCCCTATTTTCGGCTCCAAGTTCCCTTGGTTCCATCGACCCTAAATCTGTCACCGTTTATTTGTTATTCGACCGTAATTTTCATGAAGACTGCCGAAAAAAGCTTAGGTAGCAAAAAACTTAAGTTTTAAATTTTGCTCGATTGCGTGCAGCAATAAATCAATAGGAATATTTTTCCGAGAAAAAAAAGTCAGTTACATATGTACAAAGGTGTGGGTTTTTATGCTGTGTTTTATAATTAAATTTAGAACTGTAAGTTTTGTAATTTACTTCAGTTTTAAAAATAAGAAACAAGCAGTGGTGAGCTAAAAAAAAACAAGATGTGGCAATGGGTCTTTAGAGCCACAAGCAGGAAATTTAGAGCCATGGGAATTTTTTAGGAACTTGGAGCTACGAGCAATAGGAACTTAAAGCCTTTCAGAAAAAATTGGTTTGGGGTTAGATTTAGGCTTCGCTTAGGCTTAGGTACACATTTTAGCGATTTTTATTTTGGCTCCAAGTTCCCAACTTACAGCTCTAAGTTCCCCACCTACGGCTCCAAGTTCCCTATTTTCGGCTCCAAATTCCCAAAGCTCCATCGACTCTGAATCGTGGCAATAATTTAGGGTCAATGGAGCCGTAGGAACTTGAAGCCGGAAGTGAAAAACACGAATCGAAAAATTAAGTCCAACCACAAACTTTTTTTTTCTTCAATTTTTAACTCTCTCGTCTCCACGTTTTTAAAATTTTCAAATGACTCCAAGTTGTTTTTTTAAGGCTCCAAAGACTCCGTACAGTGGTAATATATGGCCGGAATAAACCTGATCCAGGGTGAAGATTAAAAAAGAGTTGTGGCTAAGTTATATGCAGTTAGTGACTTGATAAAACCGAAAAGTAATCTCAGTGAAAAGGACTTTCACCTTATTTGCAATAACTAATCAGCTAAAAATAATGAATATAAAGGCATGACAAATAACGCAAACTGGTTCTGATTTATTGGTCATTATATTTTCCCATTTTTTATATATTAAACAACTGCACACAGTGCAGTTGTTTAATAGCAATGTGCAGTTTTTTTAGTTTCCCGTTTTACAGCAGTGATTTTTTAGTACAATATGATTGCCGTTTGTTTGAGATTTTTATTAAGCACTTAAGAGACGTCGCTGTGGTGTCTAGAGCTTCCGATGATACAATTAAAACCAATTGTGGAGGAAAAAACATGTAGGTTTATCCAGGGAAATAAATAACGGCGTCTCTCTAATTATTTAGAACAAATTAAACCTGAAATTTTCACGCTTGCGACATAATATTGTGTGCTTGTCCCACAAATATTTATTTGAAATATATTTATTTATACTTTTTTCGAAAAAGTAATTTTCAGTATTTTATAAATCTAATTCATTCGTCAGATATTATTGAAGTTTTTTAAAAAGGAAACCTACGTAGAAAGTCAAAAAATTTATTGTTTTAATTGTGGTTTAACCAGTATGAAATAAAAAGGGTAGGAATAAATATAAAGTTTTTTAATGGCCGTTGTAGTTGAAAAAACTTGAAACGCGAAATGAGGAACTTAAAATCGAAAACGAGGCACATGAAGCCAGAAGCAAACTTGGAGCCAAAAGTTTAAAATCGTTAAACCTTATATCTAACACTAAATGAAGTCTAAATAAAAGCACAAACTTTTTTTCTATTTTCATATTTCCACCGCTCCAAGTTTTTAAAATTTTACAACGGTTCCGAGTTCTCCACTTACAGCCTTAAGGTAGAACTTCACAGTTTTCACCACTTGGACTACAAGTCGCATATCATTATAAATATTAATTTTTGGCCGATAAAAGTGGGGTGCTATAAAAAGTTAATACTGTGTGCTATCCAGTGGTTATAAAAACATCACCGAAAAGTTTGTCCAGTTCGCAACAGATGTCCATGGATTCTACCTCTGAAAACCACAATAAGGCCTTTTAAAAAAAATTGATTTGTTATTTTTGGGCGAAATTTTATAATAAATTAGGGTAATGTAGGGGGCAACTTTCAGAGGTGGTTTGGGCTCAAAATGATTTCAGGATTTTGTTTAAATTGCAAAAAAGTCTTTTTTTACAAAAATATATAGTAAAAAAATCCTGAAGTCCTTTTTTAATCGTTTATAATTAAAAAAATGGTAAAAGCCTATATCTAACTATTTCCAAACTTTCGTTTAAAAATAACGAATCATTTTTTTTTAATTTTCGTTTAATTTTCTTTTAATTGACGCCGAGAAACTACATTTTGAACCATTCCTTTAAAAGCTCCTTTTAATTGAAAATCCCAGAGGACCCAGTAGCCGAGTGTTAGTACGTCGCGCACAGATCCTCAAATCCATGGGTTCGAGTAGTCGCTCGACCATACTTTTAACGCCGAAAAAAAATTTTTTTTTATTTTTTAGTTCTTTAATTTAAAAAAATGTTTTATTATTTAAGATACGCTAAATAGAAAATGAAAAAATAGAATATTTTTTGGTAATAAACTTTATTAATGTTTTGTATTTTTGACATGTATTTTATTGATGTTATTTGATGATTGTGGACGATAACATTTTTTTACAGAAAAATGAATGTCAAAAATTGAATCAGCAGGTCAAACTACGTATAGTAAGATGTAATTCAAAAAGATCTGTCGTCAAAAAAAAACTGTGAAGTTCTATCTTAAGGCTGGTTCATACTTATGACAAAACGTCCTTTGGACAAATACAGAGTAAAAACGTCCTTGGGACTTTGTCCAAAGGACAAAGTCCAAAAGACGAAACTCAAAGGACAACGTGTTCATTATTTTTGTCCTTTGGACTTTTCCCTTTGGATTTTGTCCTTTGGACTTTGTCCAAAGGACAAATTCTTAGTAGCATTCAGTCCAAAGGAAAAAGTCCAAAGGACGTTTTGGCTTGTCCAAAGAACGTTTTGGCTTTTCTAAAATTGTCTTTTGGATTTTGTCCAAAGGACGTTTTGTCATAAGTATGAACCAAACTTTAAAGACCCTGTACTTTTTTTAATTTTGTCATGTATTGTAAATACATAAACAAATTGTTACCTTTTTAAAAAGAAGAAGAAGCAAAAACAAATATTTTAATTAGCAAACTACTTAACTAAAGACAAACCAAACGTTGCTGGTTTACTTTGTTCAAGAATTAAAAAATTCGGGATTTCGCAGCAAAAACCAATCTAATCAAAGTACTGTAGTGCTAATTAATGACAGATTTCACTTCAGACTGACGAGGTCAGTGTCAAGTGAAATCTAAATTATATGAGCAAGCGGAAATAAGATTAACATAGCAATATCATATCATAGTCAGGCTGCCAGGCCGGAGATGATATTGCTATGTTAAAACTTCTGAAAGCTGGCGAAATATGATTACCTCAAAAAAATAAGTATTTATAGAAGTTTGAGGCTAAATTCAGATTGGTTGGCTTAAGTTTAAATTTTAGTTTAAGTTTTGATTTTAATTGTTTTGATTTGATTAAACCTGAATTCCTCTATTGACTAGTTCTGAATAAGGGTGTTTTAGTGTATGAAAGAGGGTACAATACAGCTAGCGCCAATCATATGTAGGGAGGAAATTGAGAAACAGTGAGCGACTAGAAGTTACGGTTTCAAATACATATTTCAAATTTTTATTGGTATAAAATCTCGACTTCTTCCCTTCAAAATTTCTTAAATATTTCTTAATATTACAAAAACAAAAGCATTTTTTGAGGATTTTTAGTTTTTTTGCCGCTTCGTAGGTACGGCGCTTCTGGCGCGCTTGATTCCCACATTTTTAATGTTTCAATTACAAAAAATACTTTATTTAAAAGTTTGGAATGGACTTTTTAAAATTAATTTTTTAAGTTTTGAATAATTTTCCAACCAAAACATTAAAAAAAACCCTATGTAGGTTAGAATTTAGTTTAAAATCACCAATTTCAACTTTATTTTTGCTAATTCAAAATCCTTGTTCACGAAAATACTATTTTAGGGATGCTTTCTAACTAATGTGATGTTTAATCAAAAAACCAAAACTGATTTAGCACAAATTGATATATTAAAACACTTTAACCTGGTGAATATATCATCGTGTAGCAATTTTAATTAAGCATATGTTTAAACTAAAAAAAACTAAGAAAACTACGATTTTTTTTAATTTTATTTTTTTCTTTTTGTACCCTCTCTCGTACAGTAAAAGACGCTTATTCAGAACTAGTCTATTACAAATCCTCTATTTGGATTTCATGAACAAATAAACCAGCCATTTGTGGTTTACCATCAGCTATTTCCGAATTCCACCAGAACAAAAAATATCATCCGCTTTTATGAATTTTTTTTTCCGAGAAAAACAGTGCAAATTTTATTCATTTAATATTAGTTAAAATTGTTATGTTTTTGGTTACCTAAATTTTTTTTTTCAACGAAAAGAATCTTACGTTTTTTTTCAATTTCACTAATGAAAATTTGATATCGCAATATTTTTTAGAACAATCTCAATTATAGCTTTGTAAAAGTTAAAAAAATTCCTAAAAATGGTATAATTAAAATGTTATGTTAATCTTGTAAAGCCCATTTAAAACGAAGCATTATTTGGTTATGGATTTATTTTGTAATTTTGCATTTCAATCTTTTTTAAATCCAATATGTGTATGCACAAAATCTCAGCGTCATGACTCTTGTCAAACAGTAGACAAGTAGCTAATCCACCAAAGTCGTGTAAGAATTAATTTGCATACGGTTTGTCTGCAAAGTATTTATTTTTTTTTTTTTTTTTTTTTTTTTTATTTTTAATTTTAATACTTTTTTATTATTTTAATATCTTATTTTATATGTATTCTATATTATTACTTTTTGCTATTTTCACTAGTGCTCAGAGTTGCTTTTGCTTATCTCGTATTTTAGCGAGTACTTAAAAAACTTACTCCAGCAAAATGTACATACTAAAAAACAACTACTTGCGTACTCTACACAATAGCAGAGCGATAAACGCTGCTCTTTTTGATTAAAAACAAATACTATACGAAATAGGCGATTTTACTATTGTCTCTTTGTGTTATGAGAAGACCAGATTTTTTTATACCGTCATTCCAATATTTTGCTTAATTTCAACTCTACTTCACAACATGTATACATTATTTTTATTTTTCCTTAATATATTATATAGTATTATTTATTTGCCTATAATATTTTAAACCAGAAAAGGTCAGTTGAAGAAATTTAAAGCCGAATCGTTTTAGACCTTATAAAATTTTTAATGTATATGATTTTACTCTGTATATTAAATTGCTAGGCTTTAAGTTCCTTCTTCTTTATCAACTTTTTCAACATCGAAGGAAACTGATTTTATTTTCTGAAACTTAAGGGTAAACCCAACGTGGCTGCAACAATTGTTCGTTGAATTAAAAAATGCCCCCCATTAAGTAATCACTTAAATCACGAGAATCTGACGTCACTTTATCAAACAAATACTCCGTATTAAATCGAATCTAATTGGCTGATAAATTGACGTCAGATTCTCGTGATTTGAATAGTTACTTAATGGGGGCATTTTTTAATCCAAAGAACAACTGTTGCAGCCACGTTGGGTTTACCTTTAGTGTGGGCAACACGACAAAGAAAAAAATCCAATCAAAATAAAATCATGGGCATTGATTGATACATTTACAAAAGTAAAAAAAATCGTTATTTATTTTAGTAGCTTTTTCATTATAATAATTTATTATTAAATGCCTTTAAAAAAAAATTCCCTAAAAAATTTATTTATTTACGAAAACGTACGCTAAGCTGTTTAGCTTAAAAATATAAAATCGTTTTTGAAAAATCGAGTACACATTTATCAATAAAAAAGAAACGAAGCAATTTTGAAAAGATTTTAACATAATATAACAAGAAAAAAGTGGGAGGCGATAGTTCCAATTACTGGCTAATCTTAGGTTTTCGGCTTGTAAAGTAGTAGGTTCCCGGAAATTAAGACCAAAATTGAATTATCGGGCATTTTCTAGCGGAAACCTCGAACCGAGCCTTTAATGAAAAAAAATGCACTAATCGCTCGTCGTTACTTTGACACAAAGAGTCACAATCAGTATAAAATTACCGTGACTGTGACTCATTTCGTTAATAGTATTTGTGTTTTAAATGACAAAAAGAGTCACAGTTACGACTATTCTATGACGCTCCTGACTCATTGTGTCAGAGTAACGACAAGGTTGTCTTTTTTAAGATTGGTTTATTCTTTAAGTCATGTGACATCTTTATTGCATTACTCGTAATCGTAAGCCTAAAATTTTAAATGACAAAAAAACTTTTTTGTTGTTGTTTTTATCAAAATAATCGACTAAAATCACGTAAGGAATAATTTGCAAAAGTGCGTCCGCAACTGCGTCGAAGCACCTTAATTTTTTGTTGGAAAACTGAGCGAAAACAGCTGAACGTACAATTCGTCGTCACTACGGCGAAATGAGCCACTGTTATCATTAAATACACGTGACTGTGACTCGTTCTGTAGTACATAGTGTCCTGTTTTAAATTTAAAATAAGTCACACTCACACATATTTCATACGAACAGTGGCTCCTTTTGCAATAGTAACGAAAACGACGAATTAATGAAATAAACATCATTTAACGACCAATTATCTGCTAGCTAACCATTATTATTATTATTATTATTATTATTATTATTTATTTTGTCAAACGACAGGAACATACAGAAGCAAGTAAATAACCGCACTGAAATTGCATGCACCCAAAAAAAAAGAAAAAAGAAAACCAAATAGAAGTCTTTTACACACCAAAATAAGCCATACCAAATCAATCATGCTTATGCAAATTATATCTCACGTGACGTTGGTCGATTAGCTTATTTTTGTACTAAATAAGTCCATCATTTTTTTTAAACTTGCGCGAAAATTTTTTAAACAAATGTGCACCGGGGTGAACACTAAGATATAATACCTTCAATCTTGGTGAATTAAAAAAAATGTTTACAGTTTTAAATTTGTACTCCTGATTTTCGACATGAGGATTTCACGGCGTTTCCACTGCCGGCATCTCCACTCCGATATTTCCGGCGTGTAATCAGTATAGAAACAATCGACAAAAAAGTCACGTACGAACTAATTTATGAGACCAACCCTGATTTATGGTACGAGACCACCTTAACATTTATGAAGAATCACGACGGTTACTTCAATGTGCACAAAGGTCTCGAGAAGAATTGAAAATCATTTGTATAAGACTTGAAAAAAATGAATAAGAAACAAATATTTACAACTAGCTGTTGTTTTTTTTTAGAAAAATTGTTTTATGTTTATTTTATTTTCGTGTATTATGGTTGTGTTTTTTGTTAACAACATCATTATACTAATTATTTTTAAATCTTCTCGGGACCTTTGTGTACATTGAATTAACCGTCGTGATTCTCCATGGCACGGAGCTGATTGGTCGTTCTGGACGATGTCTATTTCACTAATATTATACGTTCAACAGTTTTTTGGCTGATTTCCAACAAAATAAGTGAGGCGAACGCACTTTGCAGACAAACCGTATGCAAATTAATTCTTACACGACTTTGGTGGATTAGCTACTTGTCTACTGTTTGACAAGAGTCATGACGCTGAGATTTTGTGCATACACATATTGGATTTAAAAAAGATTGAAATGCAAAATTACAAAATAAATCCATAACCAAATAATGCTTCGTTTTAAATGGGCTTTACAAGATTAACATAACATTTTAATTATACCATTTTTAGGAATTTTTTTAACTTTTACAAAGCTATAATTGAGATTGTTCTAAAAAATATTGCGATATCAAATTTTCATTAGTGAAATTGAAAAAAAACGTAAGATTCTTTTCGTTGAAAAAAAAAATTTAGGTAACCAAAAACATAACAATTTTAACTAATATTAAATGAATAAAATTTGCACTGTTTTTCTCGGAAAAAAAAATTCATAAAAGCGGATGATATTTTTTGTTCTGGTGGAATTCGGAAATAGCTGATGGTAAACCACAAATGGCTGGTTTATTTGTTCATGAAATCCAAATAGAGGATTTGTAATAGACTAGTTCTGAATAAGCGTCTTTTACTGTACGAGAGAGGGTACAAAAAGAAAAAAATAAAATTAAAAAAAATCGTAGTTTTCTTAGTTTTTTTTAGTTTAAACATATGCTTAATTAAAATTGCTACACGATGATATATTCACCAGGTTAAAGTGTTTTAATATATCAATTTGTGCTAAATCAGTTTTGGTTTTTTGATTAAACATCACATTAGTTAGAAAGCATCCCTAAAATAGTATTTTCGTGAACAAGGATTTTGAATTAGCAAAAATAAAGTTGAAATTGGTGATTTTAAACTAAATTCTAACCTACATAGGGTTTTTTTTTAATGTTTTGGTTGTAAAATTATTCAAAACTTAAAAAATTAATTTTAAAAAGTCCATTCCAAACTTTTAAATAAAGTATTTTTTGTAATTGAAACATTAAAAATGTGGGAATCAAGCGCGCCAGCAGCGCCGTACGAAGCGGCAAAAAAACTAAAAATCGTCAAAAATATGCTTTTGGTTTTGCATTATTAAGAAATATTTAGGAAATTTTAAAGAGAGGGAATCGAAATTTTGTACCAATAAATATTTGAAATATTTGAAACCGTAACTTCTAGTCGCTCGATGTTTCTCAATTTCCTCCCTACATATGATTGGCGCTAGCTGTATTGTACCCTGTTTCATACACTAAAACACCCTTATTCAATACTAGTCAATAAGAGGAATTCAGGTTTAATCAAATCAAAACAATTAAAATCAAAACTTAAACTAAAATTTAAACTTAAGCCAACCAATCTGAATTTAGCCTCAAACTTCTATAAATACTTATTTTTTTGAGGTAATCATATTTCGCCAGCTTTCAGAAGTTTTAACATAGCAATATCATCTCCGGCCTGGCAGCCTGACTATGATATGATATTGCTATGTTAATCTTATTTCCGCTTGCTCATATAATTTAGATTTCACTTGACACTGACCTCGTCAGTCTGAAGTGAAATCTGTCATTAATTAGCACTACAGTACTTTGATTAGATTGGTTTTTGCTGCGAAATCCCGAATTTTTTAATTCTTGAACAAAGTAAACCAGCAACGTTTGGTTTGTCTTTAGTTAAGTAGTTTGCTAATTAAAATATTTGTTTTTGCTTCTTCTTCTTTTTAAAAAGGTAACAATTTGTTTATGTATTTACAATACATGACAAAATTAAAAAAAGTACAGGGTCTTTAAAGTTTGGTTCATACTTATGACAAAACGTCCTTTGGACAAAATCCAAAAGACAATTTTAGAAAAGCCAAAACGTTCTTTGGACAAGCCAAAACGTCCTTTGGACTTTTTCCTTTGGACTGAATGCTACTAAGAATTTGTCCTTTGGACAAAGTCCAAAGGACAAAATCCAAAGGGAAAAGTCCAAAGGACAAAAATAATGAACACGTTGTCCTTTGAGTTTCGTCCTTTGGACTTTGTCCTTTGGACAAAGTCCCAAGGACGTTTTTACTCTGTATTTGTCCAAAGGACGTTTTGTCATAAGTATGAACCAGCCTTAAGATAGAACTTCACAGTTTTTTTTTGACGACAGATCTTTTTGAATTACATCTTACTATACGTAGTTTGACCTGCTGATTCAATTTTTGACATTCATTTTTCTGTAAAAAAATGTTATCGTCCACAATCATCAAATAACATCAATAAAATACATGTCAAAAATACAAAACATTAATAAAGTTTATTACCAAAAAATATTCTATTTTTTCATTTTCTATTTAGCGTATCTTAAATAATAAAACATTTTTTTAAATTAAAGAACTAAAAAATAAAAAAAAATTTTTTTTCGGCGTTAAAAGTATGGTCGAGCGACTACTCGAACCCATGGATTTGAGGATCTGTGCGCGACGTACTAACACTCGGCTACTGGGTCCTCTGGGATTTTCAATTAAAAGGAGCTTTTAAAGGAATGGTTCAAAATGTAGTTTCTCGGCGTCAATTAAAAGAAAATTAAACGAAAATTAAAAAAAAATGATTCGTTATTTTTAAAATAAAGTTTGGAAATAGTTAGATTTAGTCTTTTAACATTTTTTTAATCATAAACGATTAAAAAAGGACTTCAGGATTTTTTTACTATATATTTTTGTAAAAAAAGACTTTTTTGCAATTTAAACAAAATCCTGAAATCATTTTGAGCCCAAACCACCTCTGAAAGTTGCCCCCTACATTACCCTAATTTATTATAAAATTTCGCCCAAAAATAACAAATCAATTTTTTTTAAAAGGCCTTATTGTGGTTTTCAGAGGTAGAATCCATGGACATCTGTTGCGAACTGGACAAACTTTTCGGTGATGTTTTTATAACCACTGGATAGCACACAGTATTAACTTTTTATAGCACCCCACTTTTATCGGCCAAAAATTAATATTTATAATGATATGCGACTTGTAGTCCAAGTGGTGAAAACTGTGAAGTTCTACCTTAAGGCTGTAAGTGGAGAACTCGGAACCGTTGTAAAATTTTAAAAACTTGGAGCGGTGGAAATATGAAAATAGAAAAAAAGTTTGTGCTTTTATTTAGACTTCATTTAGTGTTAGATATAAGCTTTAATCGGTTGGAAATTTTTGGCTCCAAGTTTGCTTCTGGCTTCGTGGTGCCTCGTTTTCGATTTTAAGTTCCTCATTCAACGTTTCAAGTTTTTTCAACTACAACGGCAATTAAAAAACTTTATATTTATTCCTAACCTTTTTATTTCATACTGGTTAAACCACAATTAAAACAATAAATTTTTTGACTTTCTACGTAGGTTTCCTTTTTAAAAAACTTCAATAATATCTGACGAATGAATTAGATTTATAAAATACTGAAAATTATTTTTTCGAAAAAAAGTATAAATAAATATATTTCAAATAAATATTTGTGGGACAAGCACACAATATTATGTCGCAAGCGTGAAAATTTCAGGTTTAATTTGTTCTAAATAATTAGAGAGACGCCGTTATTTATTTCCCTGGATAAACCTACATGTTTTTTCCTCCACAAATTGGTTTTAATTGTATCATCGGAAGCTCTAGACACCACAGCGACGTTATTATTAAGTGCTTAATAAAATATTTCAAACAAACGGCAATCATATTGTACTAAAAAAATCACTGCTGTAAAACGGGAAACTAAAAAAACTGCACATTGCTATTAAACAACTGCACTGTGTGCAGTTGTTTAATATATAAAAAATGGGAAAATATAATGACCAATAAAATCAGAACCAGTTTGCGTTATTTGTCATGCCTTTATATTCATTTATTTTTAGCTGATTAGTTATTGCAAATAAGGTGAAAGTCCTTTTCACTGAGATTACTTTGTTCGGTTTTATCAAGTCACTAACTGCATATAACTTAGCCACAACTCTTTTTTAATCTTCACCCTGGATCAGGTGTTATTCCGGCCATATATTACCACTGTACGGAGTCTTTGGAGCCTTAAAAAAAACAACTTGGAGTCATTTGAAAATTTTAAAAACGTGGAGACGAGAGAGTTAAAAATTGAAGAAAAAAAAAGTTTGTGGTTGGACTTAATTTTTCGATTCGTGTTTTTCACTTCCGGCTTCAAGTTCCTACGGCTCCATTGACCCTAAATTATTGCCACGATTCAGAGTCGATGGAGCTTTGGGAATTTGGAGCCGAAAATAGGGAACTTGGAGCCGTAGGTGGGGAACTTAGAGCTGTAAGTTGGGAACTTGGAGCCAAAAAAAAATCGCTAAAATGTGTACCTAAGCCTAAGCGAAGCCTAAATCTAACCCCAAACCAATTTTTTCTTAAAGGCTTTAAGTTCCTATTGCTCGTAGCTCCAAGTTCCTAAAAAATTCCAATGGCTCTAAGTTCCCTGCTTGTGGCTCTAAAGACCCATTGCCACATCTTGTTTTTTTAGCTCACCACTGCTTGTTTCTTATGTTTAAAACTGAAGTAAATTACAAAACTTACAGTTCTAAATTTAATTATAAAACACAGCATAAAAACCCACACCTTTGTACATATGTAACTGACTTCTTTTTTTCTCGGAAAAATATTCCTATTGATTTATTGCTGCACGCAATCGAGCAAAATGTAAAACTTAAGTTTTTTGCTACCTAAGATTTTTTCGGCAGTCTTCATGAAAATTACGGTCGGATAGGCCGATAAAAACGGTGACAGATTTAGGGTCGATGGAGCCAAGGGAGCTTGGAGACCGTAATTTGGAACTAGCAAGAGGGGGCGCAAGTTGGGAACTTGGAGCCAAAAATAAAAATCGCTAAAACGTGTACCTAAGCTTAAGCGAAACCTAGATTTTAGCCAAAACCAATTTTTTTCTGAAAGACTTCAAGTTTCCGAAAATTTTTCAATGGCTCCAGGTTCCCTGCTTGTGGCTCTAGAGCCTCCCATACCCCCGTTGCCATATTTTGGTTTTTTTTAGCTCACCTTTGCTTTTATTTCTTATGTTTAAAACTGAAGTAAATTACGAAACTTACAGTTCTAAATTTAATTATAAAACACAGCATAAAACCACGACACCTTTGTACATATGTAACTGACTTCTTTTTTTTTCGGAAAAATATTCCTATTGATTTATTGCTGCACGCAATAGAGAAAAATGTAAAACTTAAGTTTTTTGCTACCTAAGCTTTTTTCGGCAGTCTTAGTGGAGGTACCGGTCGGATAACAAATAAACGGTGACAGATTTAGTGTCGATGGAGCCAAGGGAACTTGGAGCCGTAATTTGGAACTTGGAGCCGCAAGTTGGGAACTTGGAGCCAAAAATAAAAAATCACTCAAACATATTACCTAAGCTTAAGCGAAACCTAAATTTTAGCCGAAACCAATTTTTTCTGAAAGGCTCCAAGTTTCCGAAAATTTTCGATGGCTTTAAGTTACTTGCTTGCACTAAAGACTCCGTACCCATTGCCATATCTTGGTTTTTTTAGCTCACCACTGCTTATTTCTTATGTTTAAACTGAAGTAAATTACAAAACTTACAGTTCTAAATTTAATTATAAACACAGCATAAAAACCTACTTTGTACATATGTAACTGACTTCTTTTTCTCGGAAAATTATTCCTATTGATTTATTGCTGCACGCAATTGAACAAAATTTAAAACTTAATTTTGCTACCTAAGCTTTTTT